>VZTR01019701.1:28945-57603 GCA_013400775.1 Chaetops frenatus | reverse complement strand
GTTTTTTTTTGTTTGGTTTTTTTTTAAATTTATTATGTTTTTCATTGTGTGCTGCTGTTATACAAGACCATTTTACTGGATGTTTTAGGTAAGGAGCATAAAGTTTCAGAATTGGCTAGTATGTTGTTCTCAAGTATCTAAGTGGTTCTCAGAATGCTTTCAAAAGGGATGTTAAAAAGAAAATTTTATTTAAAAAACTTCTGCTGTTCATGTAGAGACATCATGAAAACCTACTTTTTCCCAGGTTTTCCAATTTTTTTTATTGTTTACTGTTAAAAATGTACCTTAGTTCCTATAGGTTATCTATCTTCATATTCTAAGTATAGGATCTACTTTTAAATTTTTTGCAGTGTCAGTGCTCAATTAACCTTCAGAATGTCTGCTGAGTATGCAATATGAGAATCTGAAATACTGCCATTAAAGAGCCTGCTTTTTAATTTCACTTAGTTTTCTCCTTTCTACTTTTCTAGCACAATATTTAAAAATACTGGAACTAGAAATAATGTCTTTTCAGAAGAATTTCTTTTATGCTCCAGGTCAAAGTAATATCCCTGCCTGCATTGCAGACTTTACAGAAGTCGCTTCCATTAAAGACATTGCCTTTGTGAACTGATCTGATGAGTCCATCAGACATCATGTTTAAACAGGAACTTTTTTCCAGAGAAGTCCATTGATGAGAGCATTCTTCACATTTGTGTTCTTTTTATAGAATTTCTCTGTCTGCTACACTGAATTTAAAGTCCATAATCAGATGAAACTCTGGTCTTTACTAAGCAGCACAGAATCTAGGACCTAGAACATTTTCTAATTAAGTACCCAATATCTTATAATTACCTTGTTATTTAGAGCAAATTTCCACTTGCTCTGAAGTGCAAGTGACAGCATGGTTTAGCTGTCATTTAAAATGATGCCAAATGCAATTGAATGGTGGCCTGACATTTATGAGAGATGTTTTCAAACAATTGTTTGAGTGGTTCTCAGTTGAAGCTTTGGAGTGCAGAATCTATTGTAGATAGAAATTAAGCAGTCAGCCGAAGTCCAGTGAGCTAATAATTGCTAATAGGCACACAAATGTGAAGACCATAGGGCATTAATTAGTGCTCCTGGTAGCTGTCATATGGAAGTATCATCAGTTGCAAAGGTCATTTGAATGTTCTTACAGTGAGGACAGCAGCCTTTGTATAGTTTCTGGAATCTGTCCTTCTCTTCCTTGTAAGAGAGCTCAAGAGAATTAGTGAAAACTTGTGTACTGATATTTTTTGACCTGAAGAGAAGATCTGGTTCTATCAGGACTAATATAATTGACCTAAGGTTACTACTTCACTTTCCATCCTTTCTACTGTGGTCTATGAAAATGAATTAGATATCAATATTTACAAAGCCATCATCTGAAATAAACTAACAGTATGACCTGCTATTAGCAAGATTTTTCACACAAGTTTCTGTGACATTATTTCTGCTTCTTTGCTGGCATCTGGAAGATGTTTGGATTGCGATTATGATGTCTGTATTATATTGACATAATTTCTGTTGATTCACATGAGGCACTTCATGCCTGTATTCTCAGTCCCACCTGGCATGGACTCTTAGAGCTGACAGTTGAGCATGGTGCTTAGAAATGTGAAAGAAATTGTGGCATCATGTAAGTTTAGGAGCTAAACTTGTAGCCTAGCTCAGGTTTACTTTAGACTTACCATCTTGTGTGCACTGTCACACCAGTCCTCCTGCCAGAAAATTTTAAAAGGGATTGAAGTCAGCATCATTTCCTCTTGAAAAGGTAAGAGCTGTTCAAAACAGCAGTCTAAACAGAGATCAGGATTTCATAGACCATGATGACTAGCAATTGCTCCTGTGGAGTTACCTTATTTTCTAGATTCAGTTTTATGTCAGAACAGCTGGATAATTGATCAGAGATAGTAATAGTCTGTGTTTGCATTAAAATGCAGATTTCCAGTGTAAAATAAGGCAACAGTGTTCAAAGGTGCTTCTTTGATATCTTCTATGTCATGGTGTTATTGGCAACAGCATTACCATTAATACTGCAACTGCTAGGACTGACTTTACGATGGATAATCAACTGTGAATTTCTTTCAGCTGCCACTTATATTTGCTCTGTAGAAACACTCAAACTATTTCAAGATGCTGCAAGTAAAAACAGGTTGGTTTTTTTAATTATAAAAAGCTAATTAGGTAAAACAAGTTTTACAACATCTACAGGACTTACAAACAATTGAAGTGTTATTTCTAGATAGACAATATAAAGAATCGTGACCTAAATGTTTCAGTGTATGATTTTAAATTAAAAATGAAAGTAACCAATTCTTAAGAAACTAAAATTAAAAATAACAATCTAAGGATAGTTTTCTGTGAATATATATTGTAGCTTTAATATTTTTTAAAAGAAATGAGAATGCATTCTCTCATAAATAGACTGTATCATTGTTCTGTCCTATTTCAACCCACATGGCCAGAGAGAGAGAGTGCATGATCAGACTTTCATAAAAAGGTAAAGCTTAAATTTTCTCCACGCTCTTTCTTTTTAATGCTTTTCGGGATTGAATCCATTAGAAGCCAAACAAAGCACATCTGTGTTGTTGTCCCTACTGACTGTCAGCATTGAGTACATTCAAATACTGCAGCCAGAAGGCGTTTTACAAAAACAGCTTTCAAGACGTGCTCTTGAAATGCATTTGTCTACTCATTATGCAGTGCTATTTTTTGTCAGTGGGGAGTTCTGTAAATAAAGCATCAAGGTCTAATATTGCAGTAGCTGATAGCAATAAAGTAAACTAGAACCAGATAACCCACTTTTCTTCATGAAGCTCTTCTATAACTGTGACCAATAAAGGAAAAAAATTAAAAAGTTGTTTGTTTGTTTTTTTTTTAATTCTTGCAAAAACTTGGACTATCTAGAGTGGCTTTGCAGCAGAAAATGCAATAATTGTTTATAGACATAACAGGATTGACAACAATTTGGAGATTCAGCTGCCTCGTGTTTGACCTGCACGAGTAAGACAACTATATTGCAGCAATATATGCAGATGGAAGGAGTACAGCTGCCTGGAATTTATAGTCCTTTCTGTACCCAAACTGAGAAGAATTGGTAATCCCAGCGTCCTGCTGCAAGGTTGGTAAAAATGAGTTCTATATTCAGATGAGTTCTGATCCTATAGTTTATGGCAACAAAATGGGTGCTTGGATGTTTTGGGGACATACACAGGACCATAGGTGAAAGCTGGGATTTTAAACAGTCTGTTAGACCATCTTTTCTTTTGAAGCGTATTCTTTTGGCATCAGAAACATTTCTTGCAATTTATAAAATCACCATTGAAGTATCAAGTTCTTATTCAAAATATAAAGAGTAAACACTTGACAAAGGTTGATACATTTGCTAGAAGTGGGACTTTAAAAATACTTAAATGCTGTCAGTTGCATTCCGATGTTATTGGGTGGTATAGCAAGAAAAATGTCCTGTTAATTATTTTTGCCACAGATTTGTATAACAATACTATGCAATAAGAATAGAACATGAAATAATACTAAATTTACAGAATATCAAAACACTTTAAAAGAAAAAAAACAACAGGTGCAGCACTGCACTTTGACTTTTCAGAGAAAGGCTTGCTTAAAGGTACTTACCTATTCAATAACTAATTTAAGAAGAAACGTTTTGTTGAGATGAACTTCTTTTGTTCAGGAGAGTTCATTAGAGATCTGGCAAAGGTGGGCTGCGTCTGTTGCATTCAAAAGAATGAATCTGGCAGGAGTTGTTTGTTTGCCTGGCTTTTGAGTACTGCTGCCCTGGTTTTATACTCAATAAATGTGCTTTTGCCAAGCCTAACAATAATATCTACTGGATACTGCCTTACAACTGGGCCTTGAACTTACTTTTTCAAACCTTTGTTGGTGGGACACTAGTTTCTGGATTGGCACTCTGTTAGCCTGATGAACTAATTGACCTAGCAGGACTCCCCGTGGAATTGCAGCTTCTGCTTAGATCATCAGGAGCACAATTTGTTGTTTCATTTCCTCTTCGAGTCCCATCAGGGAAATTGAATTGTGAAAAGACTACCTACTGGGATCATTCAGCCCTCATGACTGAATAAGTAACTTTATTTTTTTGGTACTGTCTTAATTAACAACAAAGAAGAGACTTTGTTAGGAGGGAGTCTGCTGTGATTTTGATACAGCTGACTGACCCCCGTGGCAGGAGCCCTTGATCCCACATAGCCTCTCGGGGCCGGGGGCCCTGCCCAGGTGCAAAGGGAACACAAAGCTCCAGCGAGCCTCCAGTGCGGCGCTGGGGGTAACTCACCGAGAGTCACCAGCCCCTCACCCAGGCTGAGCTCTGCAGGTATTAAATGCTCTGCAAAAACTTTCCAGGGGAAGAGATCCAGCATGTCTAGACTTAATTAGTAACAATAATTAATGCCGTTTGCCTGGAGGAGTTTGTAGTTGTCTGTGAAAAGATGCAAACCTTTAAGAGTTTTCTCGGCCCTGCCACCATAAGACAGTGTAATGATCTTATTATTGAGGCTGCCTGTCTTTTCAGAACAGGACACAGGCATTTACGCATCTCTGGTTTTTTTTTCCTCTCCCTGAACTATATTCCATCAAAATATGCTGAAATTAATTGTTTAAATTTATATCCTTGCAGTACTGGACTATTTTTTCACCAGTCTTTTTGAGTTCGCTCTTGTGTACAGGTGAACAGGAATGATTTTGTTGACTCAAAGGAAAAATTCCTGGGATTTTTTTAAGGAAACACCTGAATAAATTCTCCTTTTTTAAAGTTTAATGCTGGAAAGTCTTTTCAGAATAACAAGTTTGAGAGCAAAAATCATAAGAGAAACAATACTGCAGAAAGCTGTCTTAGTGTAAAGGCAGTTTTTCAGCCTAAACATTCTGTTTTCAGATACAAGATTTAACATTCTGAAGTAATAATAACAAATTTGAAATAGCAATAGCTGTAAGTTTATTCTAGGAAGCTAAAGGCAAGGAAAGGTTAAAAAGGCCATATAAATTATTTACAAATCTGTATTCACAGTAAAAAGAAATTCACAGGGAGGAATCAAATTTTGTTTTACACAATTTCATATTTCTAACTTTATGGAAAGAAAAGTTTCCTTCCAAGAGAAGGGAAATTAATCCATTTTGTTATGCAATTTTTATTTCTGTATTAATTTTTAGAGGTTATGGGACTGATACAGGTATAGAAACCAAGATATTCCCTGCAGGTAAATGAGGGAAGGTTTTGCTGTCATGGAAAAGGGCAGAGCCATTAGTTAAAAGTAAACATTTAATTTTCTTTGTTCTAGTACCTCAGTTTGGTCTTTGGTAATGTGATGTTGAAGTCAAAAGTGACGTCATTTAACTCAGAAAACGTACAAAACACAGAATATGGCTCTAGTTTCCCCTTTATTTTCCTGTTTATTCTGTTTTGTTTGGTTTGGGTTTTTTTTAACAATCTTTCCACATAATTTCTGAGTGTTAGATGTGAACATGCACAGAAGATACTGGAATGCTTCCAGAGAGCACTTACCTTACGTGTCCATTACCATAAAGGTGATATGCAGACTGCTGTGCTGGGGGAAGGAGTAGGACAGTGAGGGACAGGAAATAGGGCAATGCAGTGGTATTGGTCTAGGAGACCAAAAGGGAAGGCAGGAAGGATGGGTCAGCAAGGCCAGCCTCATCTTTGTCTCTAAAATGATTGCATTTTTTGATATTCCTGGAGAAGACAGAATATACCTTTCTTCAAAGCAAAGAATAAAGATACGGATTAGCTTCTGGAAAACAGCATTACTTTGCCATGCTTATTGGCCATAGCTCAAAAGAAAATGTGCTTATTTGGATGTTATAGCTTGAGGAGAACAATTTTCAGAAATTTGTAGATAGCCATTCTATGGGTTTCTTGTTCATTCTCTCCCCCTTGGATTCCTGGATTTCCTCCATAAAGTATTCAGATACTTCAAAAGAGGAGTATACCTGAAAAACTTCTTCAGTTGAAAAGACTGGAAAACTGCCTGTAGAGCAGAAGACAAGATTAGAATTTAGTGATGGCTGTGGTCTATGGTGTTTGGTTTCTTTTTTTTCCCCCTTTAATATTCCAAAGACGTCTCTGCTTTTGAGTTTCAAAAGACCCACCAACAATGTGGTGGGCGGCTTTCTGTTAGTGTTAACACCAACTCCTCTATAATTGAACCTTTTAGCTAAACAGATTTTCATTCCAATTTGTAGTATTTACAAAGATCCATGAATGCAACACACAGGGAAACCTTTTCAAAGGAGACTAAAATCTGAAGAAATTATTGTTGGCCATGATCAAAAAGTTTTTCCTATCTGAGTAACACAGAACTATATGGGGACCATTAATCATGTTTTTTGCTTACAAAAATGTTCCTATAATTTTCTTTTTGCTTGAATAGAAATTGCATAAAATATGACAGTTCTTTGGCTTCCATGTGAGGAACTGGTGCTGCAGAAATTATGCATATAGAATAATTATATTCTATTTGCATAGAATAATGATATTCCATTCATATTTTATGGAAACCAGGGGATCTCTTGCATGGAAAAATTCACTTCAATTTTGTAAATATTAGTTGGGGTTTTCACTCTTATAAACTGTTGTCTTGTTATCATCTCTGACAAATGCAGCTTCAAGACTAAGCAAGTCTAATTGATCAAGTCATTGAATGTCTATTAAGATTTTAATTTTAGGAAAGTTGAACAAAAATGTCTAGAAACTTATTAAACAAATAAGGCATAGTCTGAGAATGCATTTATATCAGAGAATCCTTTATTCATTCAGGGAAGATTGGTAATCTAGAATTTCTGTGGAGAAGGAGAATGTATATGTGTGTTTGCGTGTCTGTGCATATATCTAAATATATATAAAGTACGCCTGTAAGGCACACCATTTTAATACATGAAGCAAGAATTGCTGCCTATATCAAGTTATTTACAGTTGCATAAAAAAAAATTCGTTATCTCTGTGGTGTGTGTGGATAAATTAAACAAATGATCCCTCTTCCTAGGCAAACAGATTAGCAATCCAAAATATCCATTTGGGATCTGCAGATCCTGAGGCTCAGTCTGTGGATTAACTGTGGCACATTTGAATGAGGAATGATGTGTTTGAAACATATTTCATTATCCTTGGTGTTGGATACTCAAGGGCATGACTAGTCTTGGTGAAAGTTAGGAAAGACATTATGTTGTCTGTGTTTCTGTCCCGAGTAGTTTTCCTGATACATCTGGCTCCTGATAGTGGAAAATCCTAAAAGAGACTGAGAAACTGGCTAGCAGTACAACAGTCTTTCTAATGGAAGTTTTGTACATGACTTCTACAGTTCCCTGATGGAACCACAGATACCTCTTCCTCTTTGATAATTTGTATGCTGCATTCAGCATACCTGGATTACAGAGCTGCAGAGTAAACATGTAGTAAACCACAAGAAACCTCTGTGCATGTGATGAAATTTCCCAAATTGTCTCTTTTTGCTGCTTGGAAGAAATCTGCATGTAATTGTGTTTTTAATTTATGCCAGTAATTTTCAAGTGCTGGGAGAAGAGGTGCTTAAAAAATTACAAAGGAAAAGTGAAGGCAGATACTTGCTATTGTATAAGAATATATTAATATAAATAATGCTATTAAGAAATCCAATGTGTTTGTGCACACAGAAATTTTCGTTGCCAAAGTACTTAATGTTCAATTTTCATGTTCTTCTTCTCTTAAATCAGATACTTTGATCATAGCAGGCAGGTTGCCAAATAGTTTTTTATCTTATAACAGAAATAAGAATGTAAAATATGAAGCAATTAAATTAGAAGCACCTCGTAATGAGATGAAAAAATATATTGAAAAGATGCTGTGAAATGAATTAATTATTGATGATTTTGAGATATTGCAGGGCCTTCTGTGATGGGTAGTTGTTCCTATAAAGTCAGTATCAGTTATGGTAAAACTTTTTTTTTTTCAGGTAATAAATGGTGGGGGGGCGGGTCATTGTCGTTTTGTTTGGGGTTTTTTTGTGGTTTGTTTGGTTTGGTGTTTGTTTGTTTGTTTGTTTTTGGTTTTTTCCTGTGTTGTAAAGGATTGATATGTTGTTGGCTTGATAGAGGCAAGTCAAAGAGAAGAGGATCTTTTATGATGTGCATAAATACATATTAAAATTGCAACTTCTTTTTTGTAAGGTATTTTTAATGTGATCTGACATTCCTCACCAGCTCATCTGTAAAATAGGATTACATTTCTGCTAAAATAAAGGTATGATGTATTTTTTTAAAAAAATTACAGTTGTGTGAGTGGTAGTATACCTGAGTGGACTTTTTAAAATGTTAGATAGCCATTTATACAATGCTTCATTGAACCTTCCCTCCTGCCTTACTGGCCAATGTAAGTTAATAACATTATGATTAGGTTATGCATAACAAAACAACCTTATTGTTAAGTTACAATGCTCTTGAGATTTATGATGAACAGTCTTTTGAGACTGTTCAAAATAAGTCTACCACAAGCATGTTGTCTCCATTTAGATGCACTCTTTCTGCAGCGTGACTTTTTTTTCCCTTGGGGCACTTTCATTGGCTCTGCTTGGAAGGCTTTGGTCACATAGAAGAAACCCCACATCAGAGTGGGCAATGTTCATAATCTATGTTTTGTATAGGGGCTCCTTGAATGAACAGTGTAAGTGTTTAGTCAAATCTCATGTATCAAGCCCCAAAAATGTTTTATTGTTTTGCATTAGCACCTAACTGCTTAAGGTTTAGACATTTTGACAATTTTTAAACAAGTAAAAATAAAGAATCTAAGTGATATTATTGACATAAAGATGATGAGGCAGTAATTTCGTAGAGTATGTATTCTTGAATATTTATTTTTTTGTATTAAAGTTGTTTATTGATCTTTAGCAGGGTTGAAGAATAGGTTTAGAACTGGAGGAGAGAGATGAAGGCAAAAGGAACTTAAATCTGTGTTTTGCTAAATTAGCAGTAGCTTCTGGTTTAAATGGCATTGTTGTAAGTACAATTAGATTTTACTGCTGTCACTACTTGGAGTTTGCAGTGTGTGAGGCATAGAGCTTAAGAAGAATTATTCCTAAATTCATGCAAAATAGCATGGCCAGGCAAGACTGCTCAAATGTTTTTTCAATACTTTTAAATTGTAGGAAAGAAATTTGTGGTGCAGTGTTTGTGTTCTCATTTTTTGAGACTTTGTTGTGAGTTTCTTGCGTGTTTTGACTTGAACTGAACACATTTCTTTGCTGTCTCTTGCTTCAGCATCCCTTTAACAACTCCTGTTTTCCTTCTGTTCAGTCTCACAGCTGTTCAGTACTGAGAAGATCATGTTGGTCTGGAGGAATATATTGCATATCAAATGTCGTATCCCTGTAGCAAGATGAAGTTCCCACAGATATTTAAATGGTTCATACTGAAATAGGTAGTACTCACAGGTTGTTTTATCTTGTACTTTCTTTAGGTTTGGTAGGTGGTTCTGTACTTATCCAACACTGTGATCACTGTTTCATCGATTAACTGCTGTTTCAAGCTGATTGGGTAAATAACTCAGATAAGCATTGCAGCAAGATTTAATTTAAACTCCAAATTACATTTTCATACAACATTAAGTACCAGTTGCTATGTGAAATAATTCTGTGTTGGAAGTTAATTTGTTTTAAGAATCTGTTGGAGGGAAATATTCCAAGCATAATGCAGTGAAGTATATTTAATTTTAGACATAGTAAACCATGCTACAGCTTTCTGTGCTGATAGAATTTTGTTGGCTCCTTTGCCTGGATTTGCGTTTTTTTAGCTGTCGATAAAGCTTTTTTCACTGACTAATTTTTGTTATATATGTGTTAAACTGTACATAGACTTTGGACCAGCACTAGAGAGTTATCCAGGCACAGCTTTGACAATGAGAACTGCATTTTGAACTTTTCCATGCTACCCTGTGGAGGGGGTCACCTTGGGTTTGAAAGGAAAAAGGTATCTGGACCTTCAGGAGAGAAGCATGAATTTCAGATGAGGGGCAAAGCTGTCTATTAAACAACAGTAACAGCAATAAAAGTAGGACTGAATTCCTGACCATCTTTAAGTCTTCTGGAATGAACAACTTCAATTTGCTTTGCTTCCTCTTCATTCTTTTACTTTCATCTACCTGAGTTCCTTTCTTGCTGTGCCTTTGTTAAGTGCTGCAGGGTAATTCTGGCTTCCTTTCAGTTTTGGTCTCCAGATACTATTGGATTCACGTGAAAAAAAAGCCCTAACATTATCTATAAATAGGAATATTGATCTAAGCAGAAGTAAGCTAACTCATTTGAAATACATGCATTGGGATATCTGCATTTGGAATGAAGACCACCCAGTGCAGCAATTTTCAAATGCCAGTGATTGTTACTGAATGTCATTCAACTAAAGGAGGAGGAGCTTTAAGGGAAGGCGGATGATCAGCAGAGTATTAATTTGGCCTAAAATATGTAATTGTAAAGCTGTAATGAAGTAGCTAAATGAGTATTTTTATCTACCTACCAACTTACCTAATAGCAAAGGACTGTAAACCTTTAACTCATATTTGTACTGATCTAATTCCAGATGCACACTGCATATTTTTGTAGTAATAAATATTAAGTAGTATATATTTTAAAGAACAGTGTGTGTCTTAGCATACTTGGTAGGAAAAAGGAACTCATAAATTTTAGTCCTGGCACAGACGTTGATTCACAGCATTGCTATGGGCAAGTCACTTGTCTGTGTTTCTTTAGCCATAAAATAGAAATAACAGTGCTTATTTTCTTGCTTCCCACAGGAGTTGAAAGAAATTTTAACATTTGTGTAACTCTTCAGAGAATGTTAATTTAATGTTCATTTAAGCTTTTGGCTATATCCAAGATAAATATATGCAATGCTATTTTTGGGGAAATTATTTACAACACTTTTACAACTATATTCTGTTTGATATTTTATCTAAGTAGTAATCTTTTCATGATAATAAAACATGGTGTTTCCTTGTAAATAGGAAAGCTAATTAACTTGAGGAAGAAAAATGGACCTATTTCTATTATATTTAAAAAAACCTAAAAATCAGTTTTTTGAATATTCCTTATTTATAGGTATCTACTTTTATAGATGACAGTACTGTGAAATCAGAAGAGTATGACCATACAGATCATTGTGTATACAAGAATGTGGAATACTACCAATGCATTTTAAAAATTTCTTGTCAGGTTTTCAGCTGTAAATGGATGAAAATAACATTCTTGTTATTGATGCAGATTTTCTAAGGATTGTTTACTCCTTGATTCTTTCCTGAATCACACATAAATAGTGAAGATTAATCTAGCCTGCAGCTGGATATGGATACAGGTTTGGGAAGAAGATTATAGGAAGTTCATGTGGGTTTTGGCACATGTGAGTAGAGTGGCAGTTTAAGGTCCACATGCATAAGTAGAGGGTAAAGGAAGGGATCAGATGGTTGCATTAGTAGAGAAGAATTTGCCCTCTAAATAGTATTGGCAGAAAATGAGAGCTGCAGATGCTTGAGGAGACATGAAAGAATAGGTGGAGCAAGCAAAGTTGCATCTTGAGTGGAAAATCCACGAAATACACCAAATGAGATTACCATAAATGTTGGCCCCAGAAGAGCCCACCTGTGTCATAATTAATAGCTTTATAATTCAAATGATACATACATAGTCTGCATTCTGCAAGTACAAAAAGTTCCATAGTGTTATCCACTGACAGGTTGATTTAAGCATGAATAAACTTGGTGACATGATCCACAGCAATTAAAAGTTAGTTTTTGGTTCTCCATGCTACTAAAACTTGAGAATGTGAGAATAGAAAAACATGGATACAGTAGCTGAAAACTGGCCTTCCACAGAACTGGCTAGAAGAGTACTAACATCATAAGCTTATTAGATTTCAGGAAATAAAATTTTTGCAAGTCTTGAATTAGACACTGAACAGCAGTCACTGGAAAGAGTGAAAATCACCTTTGTAAAAGAAATATATGCATTTTAAGATTTATTAAGCTGAGCATGTCAGGAAATATAGTTACATAAGATACTAATTTCAGTGTGGAAAGAAGACATAGCATGGCTTGATGAAAAGAGTTTGGTTGACTGGAAAGGCAAGCTACTCCATTAGTTTTCAAAAGAAAATGAAGGGTGAGGGGAAAGGAAGAATAATAGGTACTTACGATTTTTTGTTAAGACCAGTCTTCAAAAACAGGACTAGAGTATTTAAATTAGGTTGCAAAAGAGATGTTGCAAATTTTCTTTCTCATCATTTCCTGTAATAGAAGTTTGTTAAATCATGTCCTGTTACACCAGCAGAAATCTAGTCTGAAAAGTATTGCTGAAGACAATTTGTTTTTGTGACAGAAACTAAAACAGCAACAGAATGAGAATGCAGGAGAGTGGATTTTTTTTTTTTCTTAACAGCATTCTGTTGCTGTTAAAAAAAAGTATTTGAACAATTTTGTAGAAAAGCTTGCATTAATAAATACTAATGAGTGTGGTATTCTTGCAAGGTTATGTGTAGGAGCCTAAAATTAGCTTCTGTGATTAATCCAGTATAGGTGCTGTGAATCAGAGGATGAAATCTTGGTTCTATTGAATTCAGTAATAGAAGCCCTGTTGAGTGCATACATTTAAATGCTTCCAGGACTAGGACACTCAAAAAATATTTTGCAAATTTGAACATGTATCTGTAAGGTATCATTTGGTGACACACGTGTAGAATGTCAAAATTAGCATGAATTTAAATGTTTTATTGTACCAAGATCTGCATCATCTGCTGTAGGTTAAATTCATCACTGTACAATAATTTTCTGTAGCTCTGAGAATTGAACATTGAAATCACTGCAAACAGGTAACATTTTAATCCTCTGTCAGTCACCACTGAAAGTTGAAGGAGCCAAATGTTTTTGATTTATTATTGTCTGGCCTAACAGAAGTGTGAAACTATAATGACCTTGAAAGTTAAATCTTGGTAAAGTTCCCAGGTGCATGGGAGAAATGAATCATTTGGGGTAAAAGACATCTTAAAATCTGAAAAATTTGACAATTCTTGCTGAAAGTTCTCAGTGTAAATTCATATAATGTTGGCAAAGGTCAGTTTTAATTTTCTAGAGTGGAGCCCTAGAGAAGAGTAGGAATGAACTGAAGGCTTTTAAGTCTCACATGCACTGTTTTTCTGTCCAGTTTCATAACAGTAGGCAGTACTGAGAAGTTACTTCCATTTAAGCTGACCCATGATGAGAGGAAACAGTTTAAAAATAAATCCCAAAATGTTCAAATAATGAGGCTTGAGCATTACTTTGTTCTTCTTTTAATGATATGAAAGTAATTTGTGATTGGTAATCAGTAATTTGTAATTTAAGAATTTTAATTTATTTTCTGTTAATATGTAAGCTGACTTCCAAGAAAAAGACAATTCAAATGTGTTGCTTTCATTACTTGCTTTAAAGTCAATTCATCAGTCATGAAACTGGATATAGAAAGAAAAAAAAAAAGCAGAATAAATCAAAACAGACCTGATTCTGCAATTTTTGTTTCTAGACAAAATACCAAATTGCTTCAAGGGAAGTTTTCTACATTCCAGGATTAAAGATTTTATCCTCAGTCTGAGTTGAAATAGAAGTTTGTAGAAATGCTCTATCAGTCCTTTCCAGCCAACCTTTAATGTCTATCAGTGTTAATATTGTAAAATCAAAAGAAAAAGGAAAGTCTGTCTAAAGAGAATTTTTTTTACTCTCATGAAATGATGGGAAACAATTGCTCATAGGTCTGTAATGGAATTTGGTTATTCCTGGTAACAGGATACAAAAGATCCATGCAGCACATAATTTAAACTTAATTTTATGAATGCAGGAAACTGGCCTTTGAAGTGATCTCCATGGAGATTCTATTTGGCATTCATAATATCTTGTAGTCATCTTGATGTTTTGCTTATCTAGTGCCTAAAAGATATCTAATTGGGATTTATTACAATTCTGGCATATTACCATCCATAGCATTGTTTGGAATTGTATTCTTTATGACCATTCATAATACTTCATTCAAAAATTCTAACTAGTATTTTAATTTTCTTTAGATTAATTTTGAATCTTTGAAATATTTAACTATGACAATATAATCTGAAAGGGGATACAGAGTTTTTAAAAAAAATCTATTATACTAATGCAGTCTTCCTCTTAGAGCATGATTTAAAGCTTTATTTCAGGCAGCACTCATTTCAGATGTGTATTCTCAAGTAATTGGATCGCTGTTAGCAGTTTTGGGCTCCTCATTAGAAAAAGATGGCACCCCAGTGTTTGGAGGCTGGGGCACGTGAGGCAGAGGGATCTGGGTCTGTTTAGCATGGAGGAGAGCAGGTGGAGGCAGACCTTGCTGTGTGCAACACCACGATGGGAGGGAACAGAGAAGACAGAGCCATGCTCCTCTAAGAGCTGCACAGCAATAGAACAAGAGGCAACAGAGAAGATGAATGTATGTAATTCTGATTACACAATAGAGCGCCAAAAAATTCACCATGAAGGATGGCTGAACACTGGAGCAGGTGCCCAGACTGATTATGGGATCTCTTTTCTTGGAGGTGTTCCAAGACCTAACTGGATGTGGTCCTGAACCACTTGATCCCTGGTTTGAGTAGAGAGTTGGAGTAGAGACCTCTGAACATCCCTTCCTGACCAAACAATTCTATTTCTATGAGCTGAAATAATAGAAAACAGCAGTGGAGAATGTTTCAAGTCATCTAACTAATTTCATTGTCAGGTGAGGATTTCTCTTTGCTGAAACTAATTTAAAATAAAAAATTCTAGGGTGAAACACTTATATCATGTCCAAACTATATTTTTCATATGTCTCACAAGACACTTAGGTCATTAGTATTTCCAAAACTCCTCACTTTCTGGATATGATTTCTAGAAACCCATATGGTCACATCATTGCTTGTGTTATTCCTTCTAAAATGGGTATTTTTCAGTATCTTCAGAATGTACAGATTCTGCATTTGTTATGACTTTGGTTGGTAATTCTTCTCCAGGATAAAATTGACGAGATATAGAATGAATAAATCATCATCTTTGTATTGCTTGCCCATTCTCCTCCACACTTAAACATCTCATGTGTGTACATTAAATAGCAGTCTCAAGATTGCAGATGCAGTCATGGTATTTTCTGTAGAGCAACAAATTCTGGTTTCTAATTTAACTCTTTGAGAGGATTCTTTAACTCTTCTTCCACAGAAATTGATTTTTAGAACATTTTTTCATTATTCCTAGCACATTCAATTTGTGGGCAGTTGCAGAGGCTTTACGAAAAACCCCTCCTGCAAATGTGTTTATAGGTAAGCTGTTTTATGGATTGCATCAATCGCTATGTAACACCTGAAGGCAAGAGTAAGTTTGAAGAAAATTGTAACAAATGGATTAATGGCTGAAGAATTACTTAGCAAGGACAATAAAATATTCATTTCAGTAAAAAAATTTTTAAGTAAAATTCTGTCTGGATAGATTGAAATTTATTTAGAATAAGAATTGTAAATTTACAAGTGTATTTTCATGGGGTTTTGGAGCGAGATATCTTTGACCTTTTGTAAAAGTATATATTTGGTATGATATGTTGAATACAAACATAAAGATGCATCTGCACTTATAGCAAAAAATTTCCCATGACTATGAGATGTAGTTGGTTACAATTCTAATTCTGTGATTAACAAGTGCAGCACTTGTCTGTATTCTTTCTCAGTAACTTAGAAAGCCTATGCCCTGTCACGTGAAAAAAAAATACCATAATGATTCACAGCCTGTGAACTGTTGTTGGCATGGGCTATTTGGTATCATAATTGTATTGAACTTCAAAACTATTCTACAGTGCAGAATCAGGATTCTTATTTATTGAGTTTCTGTGTTGTTTTGTTTTGGGGTTTTGAAAAGTCACTAACTTCTCTTGTGATACCACTTATTCATTTTATGACTATACAAGTGTTGCCTGCTCTGATCTTACAAGAATGCCGTTGCCTACAGTAAATCACAATAATTACATACTCAGTGTCTCATCAAGGAAGGACGTTTGGAATCTCATTGAATCATGGCACTTTGAGAAGTGCAATGCCTCAATTTATGTCTTAGAAACTGGTAGATCTTATAGAAATAGGAATATAATCTGGTTTAAAAATCTGTCAAATTATGTACTACTGGAATTGATACAGGGAGTTTATGAAATTATTGCTAGACTAGGAAATGAGAAAGAAATTTTGAAATCCGAAGTGCAGTGCATGTCTCTTTCATTCAATGCAGTAATTAATACAGAAGCACAAAGAAACACACAGCCTGGGCGTTTTTACCTAGTCTTTAATAAAATAGATATGATGCTCCTTATTTCCAGTAAATACTCATGTGCCTATTACAAATCTAAATGGCCTAATGAGCACTACTCCAGTTAATTCACATATGTGTGTAAGCAATGTAAGTTTTCTGAGCCAGAGAAATAGCTCTGCTGTAGCTTCCAGGGACTGGCAATAAAGTGAATACTTGGCATAAAACTCTTTCCTGTTCTTTGAAGGCACAGCAATATCCAGTGCAATCCACTGAGCTTCTCAGCCTTCTACTTTTTGGCAAAACCACTACAGGATTCAGGTGATGAACACTCTGACTCTGGACGTGAAGGATGAAGGCTTATGTTACAAAGCCTGACCAGAGCTGCTGCTCGACCAAAGCCTTCCAAGCGCTGCTGGTAATCATTTATGTCCAGTTTCCAAGAGGAACACTGAAAGCCAGATGTAAGATAACTTCCTAGAGACTGACATTTTGGGGGATGATAAGAGAGCTATTGATCATCTTTTGGCATATACATTGGTAGAGATAAAGAGGGGAACATACTGTACAAAACAACTTCAAGTACAAAGTGAAATAAAATCACGTGTGACTTTTTTTCCCGGATAGTTAAAGGACTGGGGTCTGTACAGCTGCTTGGAAATCTGTTTCTACAACTAATTCACGAGATATTTCACTAAGGTTATCCACTGAGGTGGGAATTCCATCTTAACCTTTAGAAAGGAACTATAAATAGCATCCTGAAAGTTAATTTTTATTTATTTAAATCTCAAAGCATGTAAATCACTGAGGGGAGATACAGCTAGTTTCTGAGTTCATTGGTATATACATCACACATCAAATTTTCTTCAAATTCTATCAATCAAAACTTTCTTCAGTCCAAGAGGAGCATGAATCCTCTCTCAGTTGGTGTTTTAACTTCTGATGTTCAGGTTTTTTTAATAAATACTATTTTATGTTTATCAAATCCAACTTTTCCAGTGTCTTCTATCTGCATAGATATCCTATGAGGAACAATGCAAATTTTAAATATACTAGGGATTTAAAGAAAAGTCTTATATATATGCCGAGAAACAGTCATGCCTTTAATATTTAAAATATTTTTCTAGTTTCTATAAAACTCAATTAAATAGACCATATATAATTAAACAATCTATGTAATTCAAAGGCATTGAGTTTTTTCTGTCAAAAAGCGTGGGTTTCATTATCCTGTTAAGATCCCCTTTGTTAGTCAACCATTTGGGTCAAGTTAAGTGGCTTTCACACATAAGTGATCTTTGCAAGTAGGGTAGAAGAGAACTTGCCAGTGTCTTAATAGCTTTAATTATAGATACCACTAACCTGTGTCTTTACCATCACACTGTGTGTTTTTTCTCTTGCCTAGTCTTTTTGCTTTAAATGCAGATGTAAATTCTCTGAAATAGTGGACCTTTTCTTGTCACAGTAGATTTGTACAGTGTGTAACATGGTAGAAACAACTCTGATTTAGAGTTATGGAGCAGATAGAAATAGGAATATGGTATGGTTTTATAATAGTTGGGGCATATAAATAATTTATGGGTGCCTCCACAGTGCACAGTTTCAGTGTTCCAGGGTGACTTCTTAATTATTGTTAATTTGCTATCGATGGTTTCTCCACAGTATTGATAGACACCGTCCAAACAGGTACAATGTAGTATTGTCTGCCCAGAGAGCTCACACAACGGGAATAAAATCAACAGGAAAATGCTTCCAACATAGTAGAACTTCTGTGAGGATAAGGTCATTAATGTTTTAAACACATCTGAGGATTATCAGATAAGGGACATGATGTAAGTGTGAAGTAATAACATATGTATGTGTATTCAAAATGTAAAATACATTAGCACAGTTCGGTTTCCATTAACTGTCTTATATGTGTTAAGTATTTTCCACAGGGAAATTAATACTCATTTCCATTCTGCACTGGCACAAAATTTTGAAGCTTTATTTAAGGTAGGATCTGATGACTATTCTCCTGAATTAAAACTTTGATTTTAAATAGTTAAATAAATCCATGTGGATTATTATTTTTGGAGAATAACTGTGAAGGCTGTTAATAATGGCCAGAAAAAGATGTTAAAAATCTCACAGTTATTTTTAGAGACAGCTCTTTGTAATAGGAAAAAATATACTTAAAATGTTGTGTAATTTAGGATGGAAATACATGGTTTGACTCAGTAGGAATTTGTTAGAGATTTTCTTGCTACCTCCTTTCATCCCCACTTTGATATATGAGGAGGCATTCCAACAGCTTGGGGGGCCAGCTACACTGAAGTGATTTCCATGGACAGTTTTGCAAGGGGATGATGGGTGTGCTTTTCCCAAGTTTTCTTTCCTCCTCATTCATCCTTGGAAAAAGGAGAAGGGAAATCTCAATGGCAAGGTGAAATCCAAAGTTGCGGTTTGTTTTAGGGAACAATATGAATTTATAATACTTTCTCTAATTTGTAAGATCTTCAGCCTTTTGAAGAGAGTGCTGGAGGGCTTGCAAGCATGCTCCAAAGAGCTGTTCCGTCTGAAAGCCTGATATCCATAGTCCTGTCATTTTCCATCTCTTTCCTGAGAAGTTCCCTGAGAGCTTAGAAACCACAACCCTGCTCTCTAAGCCTTCTTTTTGTGTGTTTTGTGGTCCCCAGCAGCCTCTCAGCAGCTGTTTCAGTGTAAGTCTATGCCTCTCTCCCTTGGGCAAATTTGTTTATGAATTTATTTCCCATGCTTTCCCTTTAGATTCCTCTAAACAAATACAGGAAACTTGAATTTATTTTCGTCAGGCACTTCCATGAGGTGTAATCTAGGCTTCAAGGAGAAAATAGTGAAATGCTGTATACTTGACTCTTCCTAGTAACCTTTGGGCTCCAGGAGAAAATGTCAATGGAGGCCTAATGCTCTGCTGAAATGGTGTTTTCATGAATGACTTTGATTACATCCTCATAAAAACACTGGGGTTGGATTGTTCCTCAAAGTTTTATTGTGACAGTGGCAGTCATCTGATGTCTTAATGTTTTGAATAACTCCCAATGTTTGCTAATAATACATTAGCATCTAATAAGAGCTATGCTTTGGACAGATCTCTCTTTTTTGGTTGATGCAAATAATATGTGTAAGGTCCCTCCTGATTACACATGTAAGCAGTTCAACTATGGTTGCATGTTGATACATAATCATAACTTTTTCAGTGTTTTATTCTCAGGTTCTTCGAGCTGGTTAATACTTGTCTAGTCTCTCTGCCATTTTGAGGGGCCAGATTGAAGCAAATCTTGGTTTCAGTTCAACACCAAGAGCTCATGTGATTCTGATTTAGATCCTCAGTGCATTCAAGGGTTGTATGGTGGCTTGTGGGTCAGATGTTTTCCATTCAAGATCATTTCCCAGGCAGAAGAGATTTTAACCACTAGAACTAGTAGACTCAAAGACTGTAGGACAGCTTTGCTTCCAAATTTTGCAGTGTAGATACAGGCTTTCACTAACAATACATGCCAAAAAGGTACCTCCCTTCAGTCTTCTGCTTTTCCTTCCAAGGTTTTTATTCAGCCCTTTCTATAGCCTTTGAGAGGTAGGGCATCTCCCCTGTTTGAGACTTTATACAAGTTACTAAAACACAAAAACTTTTGAAAATAGTTTTTAATTCTGGGTGCTGCATCATCTTAATTGTTAGAGCTGGTGGTCTATCTTGTATTGATTTGAAATATGTATTTTTAATTTCTGTTTCTGAGCCAATTTTCATGAAACTATGGAAAACAGTTCAGTCAATATTAAGGAAATCTATATACTGGCATAAGATATAATCCTATTTTAACTAAATAAGGTTCTTATATAAGTAATTAGGCTAATTGTCAATGGCTTTACGTGCAGTAGAGCTTTTAGTTGATTTTGGTACGTTTTTTAAAGTTGTTCAGTAAAAAAGTACCTCATTTTGAGAAATCAAGAACAAAATTCTATCATGGAAAATTCTGATATGACTCGTATTGTCACAATCTTACACTTCAGAGTCATTAGTTAATTAATTTATTAAATTCCTGAGTGTGAAATTCCTTTTTCAGAGATGCAGATTCATGTTGTACCTTCTTCTTTACCCTCAATTACAACTTAAAAACTTCTGTGTTTCTTGATGTTAGAGTGTTCTTTAAAATAGATTAGAGTTATAAAGTTAATTTTAATATTTATTAAACTTATGAAGTAGAGAAACCTAAATAATAAAAATAATCTAGAATATATTTTCTTGTATCATCTCCTGTAAACTAGAGTTTAAGCAAGAGTAAAGCTGAGGATCACTACCTTCTGTAGTTTGCTCAATTGCAAAGGTTTAAAGAGTTTTATATTAATGTTCAGAGACTACTTTTATTTAGTATTTCAAAAACTTTTCCTCTTTACATATAATGTCCTTGGAATCACTATCATACCTCAAACCTAACTTAATTGTAAGGATTTTTTTCTTAATGTCTATCAGTTCAAACTTATTTAATTGTATATACTTAATTAAAATGTATTTAATTTATTACAAGTGGAATCTTTTAGGTCAGTGCTTGCTAGTCTGGCTGCTGCTGCTTGGCACTGGACTAAATTTGAAGTTTAAAATGTTTTAGCAGGAATACACTTGGGTTGAATTATGTGGGAGACAGAGTTGTAACTGAGCAGACAGAAAGGTGAGAACTTATACTGATGGCAGTTTGTCTCTAGGTGCCTGCATGTGAAAAGGTTATAATTAAGTTAACCTCAAGGAATGTTTGTGACTCTTCTCTTTTTTGGAGAGATGCTAGGTACAGAAATAAAAATCATTGATTTTCAGTCTTTCATTTAGCTTTGCAGTTGCTCAAATTGTGTATGTTTTTCCCAAAGATTTCGAAAAAATGATAAATAGATTAATTCTATTCTATGGCAGACAAGAACAAGAAAGCCTGATAAGCATCTTGTGATTCAGTAATGCAGTATATCAAATCTGCCACAGGCAAAAATTGATGTGAAGTAATCTGAAATTACTCTTTGTGTAATTTCCTATTTCTTTTGCTGTTTTTGTAGAACTTACAGATGCCCTCATGGCATATATGGCACATCTTTGCTCTCATTTGAAAATTTGTCGTTGCTATGCTTTTCAGGTGCTGGACAGATGACTTACCAGAATCCAGAAGAAATTTCTTTTAGTGTTTTGCCATTGGTATCCCATCAAAACTTCTGGCTGTCAAAGAAATATGTTAGAAGGATAAATTCAGAAGTTTGGTTACTGTTATTTGTATGCATTTCTAATTTGTATTTCTCTGATAACTTCAGAAAGATCACTTTTAAAATTCTGTTGTTTTTCTTTAGAAATAACTCTGTGGACATACGTGTCAAAATTAGACTTGCTTTCTTATGAAGCAGAATATCCTTGACAGTTGTTGAAGGTGCTAACATGACTCTGGTTGGTGTTTCGTTTTTCCTTCTCTCTTATAAATAGTCCCTGTGCTTCATAATGGAGCTATTAAAGCAAGTTGCAAGGAACAAGATGTTTGCACTCTATTGCCAACCTGATGGGTAGAGCTCTGCTCACAAGGCAGAGCTCAGTTTAAACCATCACGTGGCTTCTGATGTTGCATGTGAAATGTGAGGGCAATTAGTTTAACATTGTGCAGATACAAGGGATAATTATGCCTTGGAGTACTGCTGAAATCTCCAAAGAGCTTTCATACCATGATCCTGAAAAGTTGATTGCTAGCATGTAGTAAGTAACAAAGGAATTTATACATAGGAAAACAATAATTATTGAAAAAAACCTCATAAATTTTCTTAATGATATTTACTCATCACCTCTCTGTGAAATAACTTCCTATTGTTTGTTGGAACAGGTAATTGGGCTGCATTTACTCTAAAAAGTGCTTGGCTACCCATAAAGTATATTAGCACAATTGTTATAATATCTGCAGCACGAAACATAATACTTGTGCAAGTGACCATGAAGACATGATTGTTGAATAGCAGATTTTCAATCTTTGCTTAGTCAGTTGTGTGGCACTGTACAATGCTATTGACATCCAGATAAATAGTCAAAGCCTGCCTGGTGTTTAGCTGCATGAGATGGAATTAGCATCCCCCAGGAATGGAGGTACCTGCTGTAATAGTTGCCCTGATTTAAATCTAAACCCAGGAAGCAACACAGATGAATAATCCATTAAAGAATGCCTGTTCTTTAAAGAACTGTTTTCTCATTCAAGAGTTGCTCATATTGGTAAATTTCTACTGATGCTAACTCATATAGGAATTAAAATATTTTTCAGATGTTCATTAGAAATGGTAGTAGTACTGCAAAATCTGATGGAAATGTAGAAGTTCATGCAAGCTCCCCTATGCTGACAATCCTATTGTTCTGAGAACATTTTGTTCATTATCTTTTTAAACATGCAAGTCAGGACTGATGCTTTCCAGGAGCTGGTGAATTGTCAACCAGATTATAAGAGCTAATAGATATAGTTAAAACAACTTCATAAAATACGACATTCTTCTGGAAACAATAGCGTGTGTTAAGGTAATGTAATGGGTTCACTAAATTAATTAAATTTGCAGTAATGAAACTTCAACTTCTTGTGGCTTTCACTGGTCTAAGCAGCTGTATCTAAGCCATGGTATCTTTATTAAAGTCAGGTAAAAAAAATGTTCCTCCTAAGTCACAAATTTCTCCTATATTTAGCTCTGTTAATGTTAAAATATCCATTTTACCATAGGAAATAAGTCATATTGCACATTGCAATAAAAAGGTCTGTTCTGTAAACAAGTCAACTATTTGCTTATTATATCTTGCTTTTGATGATTACTTTAATTATCAAATTCTTAGTTTCATGCCCACAGGTAGGTTTAAGACCTAGTGTAATTTTATGACTGAAACTTCCATTAGAGAGTTAAATCCTGTGTTTAGTTAAAATATAAAAATATTAAATTAGTCAAGACCTTTTTCTCTTCTGCGATACTCTCACTCTTATTAACAGTGGCAAAATTAATAAAGAGTTGTGCCCTATTTTTACCAAACTTAATTAAAATCCCTAAATTACTTATACTGGATAAATTGTAAGGAACTTACTGTAAATGCTGACAACTTTTTAGAGTAAAATAATTGTGAGTCAATCAACAGTCTCACATAGAAAAGCATATAAAAACAGTAGTCTAGGAAGGAAATTTTATTTTCTTTTTATTAATTTATTTTTCTGTAGTAAAAGATCCCCGTTTCAAAAGCAGTAGACTTTTAATACTAATCTTGTGTTTAAGAAATATAAAATGAGATAGCTTACACCACGTACTACTGACTAAATCCTCAGAGTGTATGGGGAGGAATGCCAATCAGAATATCTATGCTGTTTTTACTGCCGACATCAGTATGGGAGAGTAAGTAAATTTTTAGTTGCTTTAGCTGGCTGATACTGCTGTTGGAGAATTACATGAGATGTATTGAAACCTTTGAAAAGTATCTGTTACTTTCTGTTAGTCACCTATACATGTTGATACATTTTTGAAAATGTATTTTTTCTGCCTAGATCATATTGGTTTAGTTTTTGAATGATCAGATGGTGCATGGAACCAAAATAAGACAAGTGTTTTAGAAATAGAGTGTTATTCAATAAGCAGACTTGTACTCTAATGGATTGTCCTGCATTTCATATTCTGAAAGGTTTTAATTTTTTTTTTTTACCATGACAAAACATAGGCTAGAGGCTTTTTATCACTTCTGAAGGTCCACCCTAAACATTTTTCCAAACTGAAAAAATTCAGACTTATGGGTTTGACTGTTTTTGTGGGAAAGTGGAGGCTCCCATGGCTGCCCTGCTCCAGGAGGCCTCCTGGGCTGGGGCAGCTGGCAGCAAGGAAAGCTACAGGGAGCATCCCCAGCGCTTCCCTGGGCTGAGGCTGTCAGGCTCCTGGCTGTGTGCCAGGGAATGTCAGCAGAGATGGAGCACTTCCATGAACCTCCTGTGTTATGTCTTTGTGCTGTTAGTGGAGAATGGGGATCCCTCCCTTAGGGGTGCTGGTGTGGTAAAGCCATAATCCTGGAAGTCATGCTCTAAGAATTTGTCCAAAAGCCAAATTAAAAAAAGCTTCACAACTAAGCAAGCACACAAAATCAACTTCATGCACACGCTCCACCCCTCCCTGCCCCGCCTTAAAATTTTAGTGCAATTTCATTAGAAGGCAATGTGTCCATAAATTGACAAATGCTGCATTATGAGTAATATATAACAGGTCAGCTTTAGGTCTAAGTTTATGTGGATATTCAATAGCATTGTATTTTCTAAGTCTTAGTGATTTCTCATCACTTTTTTATATGGGTAGAATTCGACTAAGGCTTTTGAGTCTGAAGTGGTGAGCAGATTTGCATGTTTAAGTGCTAACTGTTGATCCAGCTAATAATTGAAATGAAAAAATTGACTCTACTGGTGACTGAAGAGCAGGTCTGAATGGTAAATAGTATCAAAAGTCTCTGGGATGCCACTCCAGTCACCTCTTGGGAAATAGACAGGTTGTGTTGCTTGTAATTAACATGAAAATATATAGGGCTCGTTGATGTTTAAAAGTTCTTAATTAAATCTCTTAGAGGAAGAGGCAGTGAGACTTTGGGGAAGTTGAGAATAGCTTTGAGCTGTTTTAGGTTTTCTAATACAGGCTGTCTGTCATACTTCAGAGCTGACCATGGAGCTCAGGAGATGCCCACAGATGCTCTACTAGGTGCTCTAATTTTGCTAGAGAACAGAATGCTGGATTGTTTCCACTACCCAGAAAAATCCTGAATAAACCAGCATTATTAGAGAATGTACAAATACTTGGAGAACCATCTTGGTATTTGGGAGACATCAGTTCAGTACATGACCTTGACTAGGCAGCATGCCAGGGTCAGTCGGTGTGGATTTCTGGCTTGCCTCCCCTGAAATGGAGGTGCTAAATCCAAACTGCCTTTCAAAACTTCTTGTACTCTCAAATGTGGAGAGAGAGATAAAAATACTCTTCTTCTAAAGGTGTCTTCACCTTTCTGTAGACAATTAAGAGGAGATTATCTGGTTTTAATCTGGCTGAAGATGAGTGAGATGACTCCCACTGCTATTCCCTTCGTACTGATCCCTTTTTCCCCATCTTAAAATGAAATTATTCTACTGTATTTATGTACTTTGCAGGATGAGTTTTTATTTTGCTATAAAAGTATTAAATATATATAGTCTTTAGGCAACATGGCAATGAATTCTAATCTCATGATAGACAGAAAATCTTTCTTTAGTGACTGCTTTTCTTCTAGACCTACAGTTTTCTGCCCATTCTAGATTTAATTCTTGGTAGTTTTAATATTATTACTAGTGAATATTCTGTTATCTGACTAAAAAACATACCTGGCCCATGAAATGTTCCTGAATTTTGGTGAAACTGGCCTGGATTTAAATACATTAAGTTAAAGCTTTAATTCGGTCTTGGTAGAAGAGAAAGTAAGTGTCCTTGACTTTTCTTGTCATCTCCTGGAGCAGTAGCTTGGATTTGTAAACATACTTCTGACTGATTTTTGATTACTGCTTGGGATATTTAGCTACAATCTGAATGGCAGAACTGTCTTGTATAAGGTGATTGATTTCATGGTAATATTTTTTTTTTTCATCTAGCAATCTAATTAGGCATTTTAATTCCCTGATAAATTAAAATTAAAAAATAAACTTCTGTTGATACTGTGTGGTGATCCTCCAGTAACTAAAGAAATCTGTACTATACCTCTAGAATCTGAAATCTTCCAACCCAGATCTGATGGATGCTGAAGTGAGGCTCACTAACTTCTTCACTAAACACTGTTAAGGTGTTTTTAGTGAATGAAATGGAAATCTATGGAACAGAGACATTAAGAGTTCAGCAATTAACTGTTCTGGGGTGTTTATTTCAGCAAGGTTAAAAATACTGAATATCCATTTCAGGCTACATATGGTACAGGTGCTGGTACCTTTCTTCCTTCAGTGAGTAAGAAAAGTTCTCTGGTCTCATGATGAGACTGTGCTTGTCCAAAGAGTTAATACCTTTCAGTAAACCAATGGATCTGTCTGGAACAAAGGAACAAGAAGTTGAGCATACAGCTCCTCCTTGAGATCTGAGCTGGATCAAATAAATGAAAGCTAATGTAAGGTATACAGACATGAGGCTAAAGTAAAGGTAATAAACAGTGCTGGCTTTAGCTTTCATTGAGGGAGAGAATGCTTTTCTGCACAGTAGAAATTGCAGATTTTTATTGTTATTTAATGCTAGTTTTAAGTGTGTGGTGGTTTTTAATTTGTGTCCAGTAATAAAGCCTGTTGGGATCTTTGTACCTATAACCAGTTGTTCCTTTGATTGAAATCAGCTCTTGCCTTTTAGAACACTGCATTACCCTTTTAAAAATGACATATATATTTCCTAACTGTAAAGCAGTAGAAGATAGAAGTGTTGGCTTATGTGTAAATTGATTTGTATTTTTAAAGTATTGAAAGGGTTGTGTTTTTTGTTTTTTGTATTTTCTTTTGAGCCTTTACATTGTAGGTTAAAAAAGCTGAAAGCATATGGTAGCAATTTTTTAACCTCTCTACATGAGGTGCTTGTCAATGGAGGTCCATATGTCCAAAGCTAGTTAATAACAGCTGCAGGCCAAAGTTCTTTTAAGAGCTATTGCCGTGTTCCAAGATTCTCAAAGACTTTGAACAAGTGAAGTTGGCCACAAGGGAAAGCAGCAGGTCTGCATTCTGCTTGTTAAGTGAACCCTGTTTGAACGGATAAAAATGTGGCAGAAAGTCAGAATTTTCATGCTATAAAACTTGACCATAAAATATTAGATAGATTGGCTAGTAGGCTGCTGCAGTTTAGCCTAAATGAACCATTTTCTTCAATGTAAAACTTTATTTTTCTGATTGCTTCGCTGAAAATCTTTAGGGGTTTTTTGATGAAAATTTGAAAGACTAATTATACCTTTTTTTTTTTTTAAGAATTCAGAGAATCCCAAAATATAGGAATACAGATACATTTGCATTTACATTTTGTATATAAAAAATATAATGTAGAAAGGAAGAATATATGTGAAGAAGGAAAAATTGCAGGTCTCTTGACCTTGTGTTGCTTTCTCAGTTTTATATTCCTGTCCATTTTGCCATGTCCTTTTCAAAGCAGTAGTGAATTATAACTAAGTGAACTCCGTCTAGACAGCTTTTAGACAGTTTGGAAGTTTCTTGGAAGTTTGGCCTTAAAATCTGAAATCACTTTCTCAAAAGATATGGTCTGTATATTTTTGCTTATTGATTGAAAATCTTCACGGTATATTAAAGCCTTTATTAAAAAAGCTCTTTAGAAGCATATAGAGGGAACAAGTCTGGCTGGCTGGTTATCTGCTGGTAATAAAGTATCAGTAAACAATACTCATCGTTGTTGTTCAAGTTGAATATAAGGCAGGATGCCTGACAGGAAATGTTTTGTGCTCTACACCGGAATGGGGCTGGATCAAAAGCTGAGATTTGCAATGGATTTGTAGGACGCTGAGTGCCCCTAGGTGGTCACAGCTAAAAGTACACCAAGAAAAGCCTCCCCTGTGCATCTGGCTCCTGCTGAGGGCCAGCTCACCTCTGCTGGGCACTGGGCTCACACCCCACCCACGGTGGCACATTTTTGGGATGCATTACAGTTAAAGAAGCATTTCTTGCCTTCTGATAGGTCTCTGCTTTACAGAAGAACGTTTGTGTGGTATTAATTTTAATTCAGGCAATTGCTGACATACTGAAGTGGCAGTCTATCATTACTCCCACTTATGGCTCCAATTTAGCCCTTGTCATTGCAGTCGTCAGTATCAATTGGGGATTAGAGTGGGTTATGGCATGCAGAGTGGATGGTTAGTGGATCAGTACCACTTTTCATTTCTTTTTAGCACAATCTTTTTTTTATCAAGCTTATTGATGCAATCTTGTTACTGCTTTTCAGGTTTTCTATATACAAAAAATATTTTGGAGATAAATTGCTTCTGGAATTGTTTTTGCGTTCTTTGCTGTTGTGGTTTAAAGGACAACAACTTTTTTTTTCTCCTTCCTGGGGGGGGTTTCTTTGTTTTCCTACTTCCGCCGGGACAGTTTCCAGCAGAGGTGAGGAGCCCACGGATTGGCTAATTTTAAGATGGGCACCTCATGTAGCCACTTGAAATTAGAGGCGTCTTTGCGAAGCTTACATTTTTTTTAGGAGCGGGAAGTTTGAAGCTCTCTTCGACTTCCGTCCGCGTGGAAGGTAACTCCGGCATGGCCCTGGCCGGCCGCTCCGGGGCCGTGCCGGGGCTGCGGCCGGGGGCCCTGCCGGGTTCCCC
>VZTR01019701.1:18534-28753 GCA_013400775.1 Chaetops frenatus | reverse complement strand
CAGGCGAGCAGGTGAATGTGAAACCGCGACATTAAATGGTGTTTCCGCCCGGTTTCGAACAAACCCATGACACACAGAAATATTACCACTTCTGGAATACACATTTCTAAAGTTATGCAGTCAGTTGTTTTGAAAACACTTATTTATATAGCAGTGATCCTTAGAAAAGACGTGCACTGTGAGATATGTACAAAAAAATGTGTAATTGATTTGTCATTGTGAGGAAACCAAGCATTAATAATGGAATTGTAGAGCCAAATCCTAATAGCAAGATTTTAAAACCAAATAATGGAATGCTATGTAAAAATACAATTTATTGTAATTTTCACCAGATAAATGATGTCTCCAAGTATGGTATGTGAGAAAAAAAAACTTTGTTTTTTATCCAAAGAGTTAGGTTTTCACAGACATAGGCATTTCTGCAGGGAAGAAGTGTCAAAAAAAAAAAGGTAAATCTCTTCCTCAGAATTATGGTGAATTTGCTTCTATGGTAACCAATTAGCCAGAGCTTATTACTCATGTAAAACAGTAACTGTTTGCATTTTTAAAACCTTCATTTGCAAAACAGCATGTCTAAATGATAAAGTTAAATTTCTTTCCCAAGACCACAAGTCTTCTTTGTAGGTGGAAACAACTAAGTGTACAGTTTAAAAAGCAAGGGAAAAGGCACTCCTAGGCAGCAGCATCCATCCACGCCAAAAGCAAATATTTGTTTTTGCAGCAGAGAATGGCTGTCCCCGGAGCAGCCAGCTTAGCAAAAGCAGGAATGGAAGGGCAGAACTCATCTTTTATGGAAGTCAGATAAATTTCATGCTCTTTAACATCAACTGTGACTGCAGGCTTTTCACTGAAGTCTGGCTCCTTCCCCAGTGTGAACAAAATAGGAAAAGTGATTAAAGTTCACTCAGTACTGGACGGCAGGAGGCAACTGCTCCGGTATCTTCACCTGAGAGAGAGGGCGAGAAGGCTCTTTAATAAGACTTGTGAGGCTTCTTTGAAGAAAAGAAGTGGGACTCATAGGGCCTATAGATGCCTACACTAACATTCATTCATATCCGGTACTTCATATAACTTCTTTGGCACATTGTAATATTGTCATCCCCTTCATTAAAATGTTCATTATGAGAGGGGAAAGAGAGAAAATGTAACTGTTAACTAGAGTCAAGGGTCAGCAAGTTCTGCTGTGAGCAAAAGGCTCAGAGCTGCCTTGAATAATAGCACCAGTTCTGGGGCAGAGACGAAAGACTGAGAGAAAATGAAAATATGGACCTTACAAATTGTCCGGTCTTGTGGTAGACAGGAGTCTTGAGTGTCCTGACAAGTCATGAAAAGCTGAAGTGGCTAGCAGATCTTCCAAGGTCCTGCCTTTTGGCTTTTTCCCTCTGCCTCTGTCTCTTTTTCTGTTTCTGCCTGTTTTAAGTTGTGCAATCAGTATTCACACATTCTTATAACTAATAGGATTAGAGGCGTTGCAAAGGGATTTGAACAAGATAATTAGTTTACTGCTTAGCCCACAATATAACAGGCAAAACCCCCCTGAGAAGAGGCAGACAAAATGGGTCAGAAAATGTGTGGGAAATGAGGTAAGGCTTCTTAAACAGGGCTTCAATCAGCTACACCACTATGAAAGGATCCTGGAGTATTCATTCATTGCTGCAGACCATTGACTTTTTTGGCTTGGCCACCAGAGGTGTCAAGGAAAGAGACTGAGCTCAGCAGTGGGAAGTGTTGCTGGATACGAAGGAGCCTGTTTCAAATGCTTAAGTGGAATTTAAGGCTCTTTGCCACCATGCCACATAGAGCAACTCTAGAAAAGTGAAGCAGCCTTGAGCAGTTTACAAAGTTAGGCAAAGCTCCTTGTAAACCTTGTTGTGGATCACATCTCAGAAACAAGCAACTGAAATATTGAACCAAAAAACTTAATTTAGATTTAGTGCTATGTTTGGACATATAGGAGTTATCTGAAGCATAAATTTTCTAGCAGTGCATTTAAGCATTCCATTTAAATATATTTTTTCTATTTTTAAGATGTGCCAGACAGCAATCCAATTCCCCACTGCCCCCGCTCAGTGATACTAGTATGGTGCATTAATTACTAAGTGATGGTATTTGGTTTCCAAAGGAGTAGCAGGAAATGCCTTAAAGTTCCTGCCTTTTTTTCTTTTTCCCTGTGAAACTTGTATGAACCACCAGTGTGATCAAAGCTGCCAGAAGTTGTTAGAAGACATGTTGACTTGGGCCTGCCTGTGTATGATAACTTAGAGGTGCCTCCTCTCCAGTGGAAGAAACAGCAGGAGCTTCTCTAATGAACTGTCCAGCAGCTCTGTCTTGCAGTGTATAGACAACCAGAGGTGAGAAGAGGTTAATCCATAGGGGAACTGGTTAGAAAAGCAAAGCAAAAAATACCAGGGAGCTGTATGACCAAAATTTAACTTGAAGATGGTTGCTGACACATTTGGTTTCTTTTAATGAAACTCTCCTTTCAATCTGTTGGTTTTTGTGTCAGCTCGTAAGTTTTAATATACTTCAGCTGTGGTGCAGGAGTATGCACTGCATATGCAATACAGAACAATACAAAATGTCATGTTGCTTGTAGCAAATTGACCTCCTATTCATCTTAAATACCTGTATCTTATTTCTAATGGAGATTAGATTCCTAATCTTGAGATTAGTCTCAGTTTTATTTCAGCATGGATATTTATTACTATAATTTTATCTGTTCATAAATGTAAAGAAGACAAAGACATTCACTATTAGACATGTGATAATGTCATATTAGACATATTATTCAACATTAGACATACTTGGCAGTAATATGAAATCTTTTTACTGTAATCCTGGTCGTTGTGATTTTCCTTGCTAAGTGCATTTACACAGAGGTTTATCCTGATTTTATCTTTTTAAAAAAATCAGTTTCTCTTTGTTGTTCAAATGCTTTTTCTATGTTTCTTTGTTCACTACTGCAAGCTAATATGTCATCTCTGCCTCAATTGGGAATCTCTATTTTTTGTTGCTTATTACTGTATGTATGAAAAAGGAAAGCATGCATATTAAAAACATTGTTGAAAACAGACACTGTCAGATGTTTTCTGGCTCTTCAGGTTAGGCCTTGTACCATACATACATTTGTTTTCCTAGCTGGAGGGTAATTTCCCACTGGAAGTGATGTATTCCTAATTAAAAAAGTAGAATCAAAACAAGAAAACCCAACAAGCAGAAATTTGTATAGGTATGCAGAAGTCTATATAAGACTCTTCTTCCTGATCTATATAAAAATACGTGTTAATTATTATAATTTGTAATTATATATACTGAAATTTGAGCTAGGTTAAAGGAAAAGAAAAAGCAAATGCAGGAGAATAAAATATATATCCTAAAGTTCATCAGAACACTTTTTTTCAAGCTTAGACTTAACACATGAATAAAATCGATATCACCAGCACAGAGATTGCATTTTGTATGACTAGCTTGTTCTGAATGGTGGTTTTGAATCTGGTAAGTCTTATTCCTTAAGGTACCAGTATTTTAATTTCCATTTACAATAGGGGTATCTAATATCTTTTTTCAAGTCCATATTTCTATATGATTTTTTATGTTTGTTTAAATTGTTCAATTAATACAGCTCATCAAAACATTTCTGGGCATATTTTCCATTCAGATATTTGTGTAAAACATACCAGCGAGGAAACTTCGGCTTCTTTCCATTATTTATAGATGTGGATGGGAAGATGGTTAACAGACGGCAAAAGAGATATGGAAGAGAAGCTAAAATAAAATAAAAAATACTGCAGATCCAGGGCTTAATTAGATATTCTGTATCCCTACTGAATGCTGAAGTTGATCTTTTCGTTTTCACAGATTGCAGACCTTTCATTCTCACCCACGGTCTAGTTTAAATTGATACTAAGGGAAAATATTTAAATATTTTTGTCCCTGTTTGGAGCAAATGTTTGTAGGCATATGCTCATGACACCTTGGCTCCTTTGGCGGTTTTGGTGTATTTTTAGTTTGCATATGTGAAACACTCAGTAGCACTGCAGTTCAGCTATCAGACTTACTCAGTTTCAAGCCAGGGATGAATCCTTACCTATCCAGCAATATGTACACACTTTCAGTGTATATGTTAACTGCTTTTGGTTCTTCCTCAGAATGCTGTTCTTGGGAGCACTTTTCCTGTGTTTTTCTGCAGGGATGCAGACCTGACAGATAATTTTGAAGTATAGTATTATGTTGAATGGTCAGTCTTCCTGAAATACTGACCTTCCACCCCAAAGCTTTCATCTACCTGGCCACTGGAACAGATTTCCATCTGTGAGAAAAATCCCTTGAACTCATAAGGAGTGCAAGGGAGAAGCATGTGAGAACTTCACAGTTTCAAAAATTTTTTTTTACAGGAGTAGCTGAGAACTTGGCAAGATTCACCCCCATTCCTGAAAGAAAACCCAAAAAGCAGCACCAAACCCCTGAGTTTTGTTAAATATGAAAAATAATTATGTTACAGACTTGCAACTGGTCCAGTTGTCAGAAATACTAGTTTTGGTGTCACAATAATTCATTATGGGGCATGATGAAAGTTTATAGATGGAATACAGAAAAAAGTTTCTTTATTTTTCTTGTTCTGTTTCCCTATCTGAGGAGAATTTTTTCTTTGTTCATTTTTGCTTAAATTAGGGAAACCTGTAATTTAAACACGTTCACTGCTGGTTTTTGTAAGTAGTTTGTGATTTAAAGATATATTTTGTCACAATGCTTAACACTAAACTTGTGAGTAGTTACAATGAATTTAATGGGATTTAAGCACATACATTAAATTGTACATGCTTCAGTGCTCTCCTGAATTGGGATGAGATTATTTGTATGTTTGGGGTTAATAAGAGCTATGTGCAACTGAGTTAGTATAATTTTCCATCCTGTGTCTTTGAAGGTGCTGTGCCATAGCCTATACAATTCCTGTTGTTAAAAGTCATCTTAAAATGTGTAACACTTTACATTTAGTTGATAATTAGGATCTTTGAAGAGTAATCCTTTTGTTTATTTTCAGAATTAGTGGGGATGAGAAGCATTCCCTAAGTAAACTTCATTCCTAAACTATCAAAATTAGGATTGGTTGTTGATTATTAAAAAAAAAGAAAGAAAACCAAAATAACAACAACACAAACCCTGGAATAATCATTAGAGAGTTTGGAGTTTTGAGTTGGAGATTTTTGAGTTTTGGGCTTAAGTACTACCTGTTTTTGTGAGCGAGGAATGGGACGTAGAGGGTTGGCTCAGGTGTGTCTGAAGGGCAGGGGAAGATGTGCAAGAAGTGATTTTGCTCCCACTGTTGGAAAGCACGTTCATTGAAAATAGTTTCACTTGTAAGAAGCACAGCAGAACCTGACCTCAAACTTTTCTGCCTCTTCCCAAGACACTTTCTGTCTTGAAAAAGTTTCTTCAACGACATAAATGCTGTTAACCATCTCTGTCCTAAATCACCTTAAACACAGCAAATAGATAATTCAAACAAAGTTGTGACTGGCCTGAATTTACTAGAAACTTGGTTTTAAATTAGGGAAATCAAGCTGTGTGTTCCTTGTGCAGTGGTTAGGAATTGAAGCAGGAAATCATGCTGACAAATGAAGTGAATAGGAACAGGAGACAGAATTACTTTGTGATTTAATACATTGTCCTAAATATATTAGATGTATAACTCTATAGAAATTTTAGCTCTTTACTGCCATAAAACTGTGACTTAAGTGATATATCTTCAATAATTCCACAGTATTTTGATTCATAAAAGTTAAGCAGATTGGAAGGAGCTTAAAAAATGCATTTTAGTAGGCTTTTTGACAGATGTGATTTAAAAGCTTAGAGAAAGCAATGCACCTGTCACTTTTAATTGCGGAAAGCTTTCCATCTATTAACTTTATTTTGCCAGAGTCTTCTAATGAAAAAGTTCCAGTATCTAATTTAATTTAATTTTCAATGAGTTTGCCAGAAGAGCAATTAATTTTTAGAACTTCCAACTATGAAGTTGTGCTTCAGAAAGCAGTCTCTCTAGCTTACATACCATTAAGTTTCATCGTATGCCTGTTGTACCTTAGGAACATCTTGATATCCTTGAAGAAATGTGGCAGTGAAATGTAGACATATTGTCTGTGGCACTAGGGCTTACAAATACAAATGTTTGTATGATTGGGTTATTCCTATCCATCATTAGATCACGTCTCTCTGGAGCTATAGGTACATCTGTGCCTGGCAGGCTTATGTTATCACTGATGCATATGGGGACCATGTGTCAGTCTACCAACAAAGATATATAGCCTCTTGTAGGAGCAGGATTGGATATGCTTGTGTTTCAGCCTCTAAATCAATTTCTGGGACATTTGCTACAGATGTTGGAAGCTGCAGGTCCGTAAAAAGAGTATACTGTAACATGAACTGAAACAGAAGAATAAGCATGAGAAGGAATTAGCCATATGGCAACAGATAGCAAGTGCAGTGGAGCCTATGAAGAAGCAAATTCTCACACCTTCTCAGCTATCTGTGTAAATATCGTTTAAATTCAATCACCTCAGAGCCACTCCTGTTCTAAGAGGAGATCTGTTCATACTCAGTTAAAAGAGTGAGTACAGATGCTCCTGCTGTTTTAAGATGCGTGTCCTAGGATTTTTGAGCTGGTGGAAGTCTTCCTGAATTCCCTAGAAGTACGAATTGATGCATACTGAATGCTTTAGCAAAAAGCGTGGCTGTAAAGTGCTGAGATGTTGATCTGTTTAGGGGCTATTATTGATATAGGTGCAATGCCATGTGTTCTTTTAATTAGATTTATTTATTAAATCCCTTTTTAACATTTGTGTTTCAAACATAATGCAGTCAATCTGAGTATTCAAACATTTTATAGTATATTTCTGAATTAATCCTTAAGCAATGGGGAAGCTTATGCATTGTTTGCTGGGGTCTTTTAAAGTAAACTTAAGTCTTTTATCCCCATTACCATAAGTGTTCACAGTATGCCTGTCACCTGGACCTCTCTTTTCTGAAATTACCCATTCACTCACTGCAGAAGTGTGTAGTATCTTGTGAATGGAGACATCAGTCTCACCCTTGCTTATCCTGAGGGTCCTGTGCTCTCGTTTGACTGCAACTGCTTAACTTACATCCATCCCATCCAACTGCCTTGTGTGCCCTCATATAGCGAGACACAACACCCATCCTCCTGAATTAAAGCACCCTCAAATAACTGTAAAACCCCACCCCACCCCACCCCACATACAATTGCTCTTTACCCTGGTTATTAGGACTTCTCAGTGGGATTTTCTGGATAGTTGCTAGAGGCAAAGCTCCATCAGCTACTTAGAAGAGTCTGGATATTGGTTAAAGGGAAAGAATTTAGCAATTTGGAAGAAAAGGCTTGAAAATGTGCAGATAGAAGAAAAACATCTGAAAAGAGGGAGAATGGGTTTTTAAAGTACAATTAAGAGCAGCTACATTTTGATGGTGTCAGTGAAAAAAGTGCAGTCCTGGAACAGGAAATAAGCTTTGTAGACCTCAAACTTAAAAAAATGTCTGAATGGAAATTATTTCTAGTGCAAGCAGCTGAACCTTTTTGCAAGTTTGAGGAGAAAAGGGGATAAATATGGCAGAAGTAGCAATAAAAACTAAACTTTTCTGTAAAAAATACTAAATTCAGTTTTGCATGGATTATTCTTTCCTAGAACATTTAAATGTAATTTACATACTGATATTGTGGCAATAGCATACAGACAGAGCTATAAGAAGAAATGAGATTTTTCACATTCTTGAAATGGGGAATGGAAACACTCTGATTCAGTTTGTTTACCCATGGTTTTTCATTTTAGTTTGCTATTGATTAAAAAATTAGTTGTGATCTATTCATTCTGGAATGGCAAATTTTCTTTTTATTGCTTACGTATATTTTTTACCATTTTTATGAGGGTTTTCAATTTTAAATAGCCCCTGAATCAAGCTAGGATGCACTCTTCTTGTTTTACAGACCAGTTGTACTGCCTCTGCTGTATTCTCAGCTCCTTTTATAAGAGGAAAATACCACTTGAATTTCTGATTCTTTGTATGCCACTGAAAGGGAAAAATAATGGAGACAGAAGTTTGGGGGAAGAGACTGGAGCAATCACAGAAACAGAAGGCAGGCTTAAGGAGAGAGAAAAACCTGGAGCCCTTGAACAGAAGAAACTAGAAGCTTGACACTTCTGGGATGCAAGCTAGAGTATTAAGTAATTTTATCCTGGTCATTGGGAAGTTTGACTTCCAGAGTACCTGAATATATGTATCAGTAATTGCCCAGAAGTTTCTCGACAATTTCTTTTTTCTCCTAAGAGCTTTTAATTGGCTCTTAAACCAGCACATACACAGCACACAAGAAGTAGAATAAACAAATTACTCATATAATTGAGCTTGTTATTACTGTTTTATAGTTGTCAGTGAAGTGGAAGATAATATGAACATGTTCCTTGTACTTTTCATTATTATTTTTCTCCTAGAAAAGCTGAAAGTCCTAGTTCTTTGGTCCAGAAGCCTAGTGGTGCTAGTCACTGTACTTACTCTGTTAGACAGGATAAGAGACCAGCACCCAGTAAAGGAAGATACTGCAGTCTAAGAAATGACACGTGGGTATAAGCAGAAAAACAGTCATATAAAATTGTTCATCTTGATAAGCAGCAAAGACTGTAGCTTAGCTGTTGTCACTTTCTTTAAATCATCTGTGGTAATCCTTTTAACAATTTGCTTTGGTTTCTTTCACTGTTTTAGCATAGTTTTTGGCACTGACAGGCTACAGCCTTAAAGCTTGAAGCATCAGTGCTTCATATATATCATGCACCTACACATATCATATAAAGCTAAGACTGTATAATAAATCTGTCTTATCAAGCAATCAGCTCATCTCGAGAGACAATCCCCAAATTGCATCACTCAACTCAAATGAAGGAAGAATCAGCACAGTGCTATTCAACATTAATGGTCTGCAAGATCTTTTTTAGTTTACTCTCCAAATTTTTCCCTGTCCCTTGATAAATTGTTCAAAGTTAGTTTTACTGTTAGGAAACTCTTGAACTACTCAGGTTATTATTAGAGAAAAAGTGATATTTCAGAAGAGAATATACAGGGTTGTAGGCTGTGTAGTGAAACTAGACAATGTACCAGACAACCTTTGAATCAGTTCCTGAAAGAGCTAACAGTTTCAATTCCAAAGCAGGTGAAACAATATTAAAGACATGTTGACAGCTGCAAATTTGTTCTAAAAAAGAAGTTTTGTTACAGGGAAAAGTAGTGATAGATTTTTCAGATACTGTTGAAGAGGTCTTTTGGAAAATTAAATATGCCATCTCATCTATTCTTAATGTGAGCAGATCCCCAGCCAAGCCAAATGGATGTTTCAGCCATGCATATGCTGAGTGTCTAACGTACCAGAAGAAGTGAAAGTTACCTGGCAGAATCTTGTTTTATTCTTTTAAAGTTCTTAACTTATAGTGCATTTTCAAGTCTGTCAAGTGCAATAATTGATTAATAATTAATCACCAAATCACCTATCAGAGACTAGTAAAATGAAAACAGCTGAATCTTCACCCTTTCCCTACAAAGAAACAATCTTTTGTGGCCTTGTATGAAAAAAAGTGACACATAACAATTTAAGATATTTTCTATTTTTCCTTCAATTCCAACCTGGTTAAAGAAAAAAGAGAGAAAAATCCATGAACAAAACCCTTCTCTAATCTAAACCTCCCCTGGCACAATTTGAGACCATTTCCTCTTGTCCTGTCACATGTTTTGTAGAAGAGGCTGATCCCCACCTTTCCACAACCTCCTTTCAGACAGTCATAGAAAGCAATAAGGTTTTCTCTGAGTCTCTCTTTCACCAGGCTGAACACCCCCAGCTCCCTCAGCAGCTCCTCATTACACTTGTGCTCCAGCCCCTTCAGCAGCTCCATTGCCCTTTGGATGTGCTCCAGCCCCTCAGTGTCTGTTTTGTGATGTGGGGCCCAGAACTGGACACAGCAGCTGAAGTGTGGTCTCACCCTATGGATTTGCATCCATATGGGTAAAAGTAATTTCCCACTCTGCAAACTCCGAGTAGGGATGTGGGTCAATGATACCCTCACACGTCTCAGCTGTGCTGCTGTCTTGGGCCCTGTTAGGGAGTGATAGTGCTATTGGGAAGGCATGATAAGCAGCAGTCAGTAAAGTCTCGCTCAGTGCCTTC
>VZTR01019701.1:1563-16468 GCA_013400775.1 Chaetops frenatus | reverse complement strand
CGTACTTCCTTGGTTTCCCCATCTGTAAAAGGAGGTTAATAGTAGCTTTCTCATACATGAAATTTTAATCCTCCTATGGGAATCAGCAGCAATAGTGATTTACAAAACTAATGTTTGAAATTATAATTTATAGTTTTTATGTTCTTAAGGGGATATATATGTGCCTTAGAGACACATTAGCTGCTGCTCGTAGTTTTGGACACCTTGTATCTTCAACATGAAGAGTAATAGCTGCAATGATTGTTTTATTAAAGATCAGAAGCAAAAACCATTTAAATTAATAGGAAGCTAACTAGTTTATTTCATTGTCGAAAAATAATGGTACAGCAGAGTTGCTGATTGTTTGATTTTGTTTCTTTGTTTGTTTTGCTTTTTCAGAACAAGAATTTAGACTGAATTTTTAAGTATGTATTTTTAAACATTTCCTTGTTCCATCAAAATTGATCTGTAGATCTTCCAGAAAGAGGATGCCTACTAAAAGGATGTGACAAGCCATTTGGGTATAAGATTATCTTCATGAATAAGTAATGCCATACTGTAACTTGTTATACCGTTACTGTATGAAGTTAAAGCCAAGCATATGTCAGAATTTTCAAAATTAACTGGATAAGCCTCACTTGACTGATGGGATAGGTACTTAGTTGTTTGTATATATTAATGCATTTGCTGAATGTGGGATAAACATGTTGTGTTATAGATTAAAACATTCATATTTGTTGAGTAAGCTTGTGTTACAATATGATATATTTCTGCCATGATGGAATTCCCAATAAGCTTCAGTAGCTTCAGTTCACCTGAGCAACTAATTTTAAAGGAATTGTCTCTCCAGGAGGCTCCCCCTGCATTAACACCACAATGTTCAGTAGCATCTGTATTCTTGAGGACTTTTTACTTTGCTTTGATTCTCATTACATAGTTTCAAAAATAATTTTTGTACTTACATACTTTATCCTAATACAATAAAACTTGTGGTTGTCAAAACATGCCTCTGTAGCATTCAGAAAAGGTCTTATATTAAATTTTAGTCATGCTGGAACATTGCAATTTAGGAGTATGGTTGTATAGTGATAAACGAAGTTTCATGAGCAAAAAAAACCTGTCTGATCAGAACTTATCCATTTTAACTCAAGACACGTAATACAGAGTAGAAAAATGTATTTATCCAAATTTCGAAAGTAGAAAACTGGCATTTTAGGAGTAAAGTCCAAATCAGAGATCCATTGAAACATGAAAAATCTACTTTGGTGTTTCATTCTCTCTTCTTTGCATTGGAAAGCCCATGGCTGTGGCAGCTTTTGCAAACAGAGGCAGCTGCCAGTGTTCCTGATAACATGAAATAATCTTTTGCCATACTTCTCTGGAGACATTTCAAGACACGCTTGAAGCTTGGGACTGTGGCTCCCTTGTCTTATGCTGTCATGTTGCAGCATGTTCTCACCTTCCATATCTCAGATTTTACTGCTGGTGTCTTCCATGCCTCCCAGTGAGGCAGAGTACTTTGTTTTCCCTAAGATCAAAGCCAGGGGAGTAAATAATAGCTCTTGGGTCATGCTCTGGAATAGCTTTGTGGTTTTAGATGATGTGCCTCATTAATGTGATTGTGACTAGAGGAGTATGTCAGACCATGCAAGACCTCACAGATATCCTCATGAAGTCCAGGATGTTTCAAGGCTCTCTCTGAAAGGAGCTCCTTAATGAATAGGTAGTGCATGTCTTCTCCCTGGCACCTGTATTTTTTAAGGTGTACTCAGATACAGAAATATCGTAGGAACACTGAACAGTACTGAAGAAAAAGCCAATCATGATAAAAGCTGAAATGGACAGGACTATTTGATATTCATAGATTAATTGTTTGGTTAGTTTTACCATTTCAGGATAATTGATACTGATTGATACTTTATGTTCCTAAAAAGAAGTTGTTACTTGTTCCATCAAAATCATCTGGTTGGCCTAGGTGATAATTGTAGGTCCCTTTCAGCTGAATGATCCTATTTTAAAATATGTTGTCTGTTTTTTTTCATCATCTTTGTATTCCAAGTGAAATCCCCCTTGTCCAAATTCATATATTTGATTTTCAATCCAATAATTTAAATAATTCTCTTTTTTTTTTTTTTCTTTGAATGCCTGGTAGTCTCATTATCTATGAGACTTTGCCACCTTGTACAGGCATGGAGGTTTTAATGCAGAATATAGTTAGCTAATGTTAAAACTGGTGTTTTTTTAAGAGAGAAGTACTTAGCAAGGCTTACTTGTTCATGTCACTAATATGTAAACAATTATCAGGATGCCAGTCCTGGAATACNTTTCTTTGAATGCCTGGTAGTCTCATTATCTATGAGACTTTGCCACCTTGTACAGGCATGGAGGTTTTAATGCAGAATATAGTTAGCTAATGTTAAAACTGGTGTTTTTTTAAGAGAGAAGTACTTAGCAAGGCTTACTTTGTTCATGTCACTAATATGTAAACAATTATCAGGATGCCAGTCATGGAATACCCACTTTCTGAGATGTTTTTATAAAGTGGCATCAATAAACTAGTAAGCATTCAAAACTTAATTGGCTGAGTATTTCTGCCTTTTCCTTTAAAAATCAGGACACATTACTCATTCCCTGTACGCAGTATTTTGCAAAGTACAGAATGGCAGTATAGATTTATGGTATCACTGGTCAGACACAGAGGGAGGTTAAACTATAGAGGAAAATAAAATTACAAGTAATTAAATTTACAAGCAGGTTTGCCATCTTCAAAAGATTTAGTGTCTCAGAACAACACACAACAAAACTGTGATACAGCCTTAGCAGTTTATGATATAGATATTTTTTGTGATGTTTCAATTTATATAATTAAAAACTGAGCACTCCTTTTTAAGGGTATATATGATATTCAGCTGAGTACTATACATGGTAATAATGAAATAACTGCAATGCAGTGCTGTTTGCATTTTTTAAGAGCTGAAATATTCTATCAGGATCATTAATTTCAGGTTATCTCAGGACTTTATCTTCAGATAAGAAAGCAATACTTTAGAAAGAAGTCTTTAGANTTGATATTGTTTTTGTTACTGATTTTTTTCTAGTTAATTGGTTTGTGAAATGCAGAAACCTGCATTCTGTTAGGTATCATTTCAAATTAGAAAAGTTCAGTTGCTTTATCAGAATATCCGAATTAAATCTTTAATCTTTGGAAATAAGTTAAAAAGCTGAGGCATATGTGCTTGTCAGAATCCATTGGATGTAAATTACCTTTATCTAGCTTGTTTAAAAATAAATTATGTTTTACATAAGCATGGTAATTACAGAACTTAATTGATCATGGATCCTAGAGAATCTATAGTTGTTCTGTTTTTATTGATGAGTTTGCATACTTGAATAGACTATGTTAATTATAAAAAAGTAATTATTTAGTCTTCAGTTTAGAAACACACACCTGACCTTCTAAGAGAGAAAAAAATAGCATGCAAGTCTTTCAAAACATTGCTTTAGTTGTGCAAAAATTCAGAAATCTTTATGCATTCTCCACTGTGAATCCTCTTTTATTGTTGGATTCAACTTTGTTTGCTATATGGATTTGGTTTTCTGTTTTTGGATTTGAGAAAATGGTGTTGCAGCCAGAATATTACAACTCAGAAGAATACTTGACATATATACATCTTAAACTTATCTGAAACAATCCACTGTACCCAGTCTGGTTTGTGCATCTAGAGCAGCAGCAATGCTCACTTGTGGTTCCTCTAAAAACCTCTGTCTGCTGCTGCCAGTCTGACTGACCCAGGTGGCCTTTGGTGCCATCTGCTATTTAACCCCTGTATTACCTTTTAACTTGAGGAAACAAACCTGAGAGTTCTTGAGAACATCTCACATTCAAAGAGACTGAAGTTACACCTGGCCCTGAGCACAGGTTTGGTGATGCCAGAGCAAGGAGGAGAGGTGGAGGACAAGGAATGGAGGTGCTCTGCCCACCACTGAATGACATAAATGAAGTCCACAAATTTTCTTATTGAAAATTCTAAGGAATTTTCTTATTGAAAGGTCAGTGTCTAAGGTACTCCCATTCAGACTTAAAAATTTGGGGTATATCTCTCTAGGAATTACATAATAAAGAGCAATTTAGTTGAAAGAGGCCTCTGTGACAGCTAAAATTTGCATAAATGTGAATTTGTCAGAACATCTCACTAGATCATTGTGCTCTATTTAAAGAAAAAATNTTTTTTTTTTTTTTCTGAGAACAGGTTAGTATCTTCTATTGGCATGAATTTCAAATGTTCACAGGACTCTAAGCTGTGAGGTTTTTCCCCCTGATACACATCTGTCTACTAACCAGTAAATATGATAAATACATCTGTACCATTTCCATCCTGTTCTTAGGAAGGATTCAGTAATAGCAAGGTTTTTGGCGAGGTCTTCCTGCTATTTCTACAAGCTTAATACATTACTATTACCAATNTTTTTTTAATCAGTTCTGCTGGATTTTAATGTAAGTTCTTGAGCCTGTAATAGTAATGTTCCAATGAAAATATTTTGGTCAGATTGCCACTTTCTAATGTGAAGCAGGCTCATGCCTTTTTTTTAAAAATGCAGATTTCTTTTTATAAAAGTAGGATGTTTTGTTGTATCTTGGCTTAAATATTACTGGAATGCTTAGGCATGGTTTCATTTTAGAGGTATGAATTGCCATCGTAGAGCCTCTATTCAAAAGCTGCCTATTTTTGAAATGGAAGATGATGTCCACATACTTTTAAGTGCAGCAATACAACGACCATCAGGTTGAAAAGGAGTTTTGCACCTTTCTTCGCTACAGAATAGAAGTTGCAAAGTCAAATCAATGTAATGTAATGGTATGCAAAATTGTCCGGTTTTATCTACAAAATAGATTTTTGCCCAATTTCCCTTGAAAGTCACAATGCACCTTGTGCTGCTTGTGGCCTTTTTTGTGAGCAGTCTAAGAATTGCAATGGAATGAGTTCAAAGATCAATAACAAAGACCACACACAGCTTCTGAGTTGTGAAATGTAGGTGTAATTTATGCAAGAAGAAAAAGTTGAATGTTTGTTTAAGCCCTGTAAGGTTTTTATGAGGAAACCTTTTTACACTGAGCAGATGAAAACTTGAAGCAATCAATAAATAATTAGTACAATTTTTCCTGCTATCAGGAAAATAATATTTTTTATGAGAAGCAGAATTTAGCAGTGTAGAAATGAACTTCCACTTTTGTTACAGAAGCAGTTCCAAGGAAGTTTCCCAAACCAGCTAATGCATTGCAAAAAAAATTACTTTTGGAAAACAACCTTTGCCAACCTCACTTAGTTCTCCATGTTTAAATGTATGCTTTAAATAATGCCTTGTTCACCAAGGTTGGAAACCTTTGCAGTCAAGTAGTTTACATTTGAAATGAGCTAAAATTACCAAGCAACACTATACTTCAGTCTACTTGAGCTTGTGCTACACAGAAATGGTGTTGGCTGTGCTGACCCAGCAGTAAATCTAGCATGCAATTAGTTAGTCTGCTGTCTTTTGCATTTGCATACACACAGACATACCTGTGCATACAGACAGCCTCAGTGTATTGTCTATTGAGGAGCCTGGCACAGTAGCTGTCACTTGTAAGTTCTCGTGTTTGTGCCAAAATTTCCCATGGAAACAAAGATTTTGACCATTGAAGCTTTCTACCAGATTTTTAAAAATCATTTACATTTGCCCTCAATATTGCTTATCTTTCACTTTTTTTAATTATATAAAATGATGAATGATGATACTCTATCAAATGCCATGAAAAACTTAATGCACCGTTACCCATTATCTCCTGTAGTATATATTTATGAGTATGGCAGTGGCTTACAGAGATATATACATATATCCGTGTTATAAACTAATCATTGATCATGATACAAATCACTACTGCTAGCTTAGTCATTTCACAAACAATTTTTATATAGGTAAAATGTATTAGTCAATTAAACAGAAGTGTAAATATAGATATTTGCATTTTATGCTTATAAGGGATTTTTTATTCAAGGAAGTAGGTTGTTAAATCATGTTACCGTAACAAATGCTGAAGGCTGCTTTTTCATTCATTGCCACTGAATTTATTGTCAGAGCAGTGCAGTCATATCCCATTTCAAGATTACTTAGGTGGCTTGAAAATTAAATCACAGCTCACAAATTCTCTTTTTTCACACACGATTAATAATACTAAAATTGGGTCTAGTTTTAAGTATACTTTGCAAGATATTGAAGTGCAATTAGGTGCATGAACTATGAAAGATTTAGTAAATAGAAAGTGATTTTCCATAAATTAACAATGAATTTGATAAAACAAAATTGCTGTCAATGTATGTGGAATTGTTTTCAAAATAATTACATGGATATAAATTTTGTTGAAGTTGGGGCAGCATGGGGTTTTATAAAGTCCTCAGATTGTTTTTTGCAAGTTCATAAATCTGAAAGGGATCTTCAGGAGTGATTGCTCAGAACTGGAAATACAAGCTCATGCTATATTATGTTTTAGAGAAAGAATATATCAAAAGCATAACTTCTTATTCTAATCAGCTAAATTATTCTTGTTTTACACTTTGAGCTAGATCTCTTATTTCTCTGCCCAGTTTTGTGATGTTTCTCTAAAAATTCTCTCTGAAAAAGGTTCCTCTAAAGAGGTCTCTAAAGCTCAAGATGGAGAAACTACTTCTGTTAGGAGCTGGATTGCATTTGGTATGCTTTTGGAGTGAAGATCCTGGATTGGTTTCAGCAAAGTGAAATCTAGTTAACCACAAGAAAACTGCTGTGCAAGTTGACTTAAAATCCCTCTGTAGAGACACATCTGATGTGTTTCTACACATCTGATTTGCTTGTACATTTTTATTCAGATGCTCAAGAAAGCTTCTTCATGTAATTGTGTTCTCCATATTGTGTATGATAAGTGCATCTTGGAAGGCTTCCAAAAGAAGATTGGATTTCATAATTTTAATACAGCAAGGTAGATAGGCCCCCTTGCAAGGCTTCAAACATGTACCATATCTGATAGGTGTATTTGATCCAGGGTAGCAAACTATTGCTGAGGTGAAACCTCCAAACTGCATGTGGTATAGATACAGCAACAAAGACTATGATGTATTGGTTATCTCCTACTGCACTGCATCACTGTTAATAATGCATAGCAGAAATTGAAAGTTCTGGATCCTAGTTTGCTTTTGTTTCTTTTTTGTTTTCTGTCTCCTCTGCTACTGTCTTCAGTTCTCTAGATTTTATTTCCAGTATTGACCTGTGAAGGACAAAAGTGTCTCTGGATTTCAGATAAAATAAAGGGCTGTTTATTCTTACTGAAAGCAAAAAACCACTACTGAATAATTATTTTATAAGCATTTTAATAATATTTCTCTTTTGTAAAAGATAATAGTTTCAGATAGCATGGTACAGCTGATCATACAGAGATTTTGGGGAGGAATATTAGATATCTGCTGCAGAACATATATTAATTCCTTCTTTTAAAATATATGGTGGTTGACACTCTGAAACAAAAATTGGAAACGTCTTGATCTCAGGTATTACACAGGTTCATTGTTGTTTCTCAATGGCTCACTATTTGTTCTTTTTGATCAATTTTAGTCTTCCGTACATAAAGCTGAACATACTGTCAANTGTGTTAAACAAGGATTTTGAAAAATTTGAAAAGGAAAACGTTTTTTTTTTTTTTTTTTTTTTTTGGAAGTAGTTCCTTTTTTCTAAAGGAACTACTTAGTGCAACACAGATAAACTATTTTGACTATTATTGCTACTTCTTTTCTTCAATTACAAATCAGTTAATGTAATGAAATAAGCTTTATTGGAAATATTGACTGAACCGTAATGGCTTAATTATTTTTTTATACACAAAATGAAAAAAAACATATATATATAGCATTTTTACATTAATTTTTTTTTCCTTAGTGATCTTAGTGAAAATCAGATTCAAGCAATACCAAGGAAGGCATTCCGAGGAGCAGTGGACGTAAAAAATCTGTAAGTATTTCCTTCCTTCCATATATTCTGATAATACTGCTCTGTTGATACAGCACTCTTTTGTTGTAGCAGGTATCTTTTTTTCTAAGAACTGTTAATAGCTGCTTAAGGTGTATCTTCATAAAACTGATACTTACTATTTGCTTTGGCAAAATACTTTAACATATATTAAACATCCTAAAATTGCCTTATGGAAATATAAAACATTGAAATAGAGTTGAAGAAAATATGGCATTATAACTGTTAGTTTATGAAACCTGAGTTTAATATTTGAATTTCAGGCAATTTGAAACATTTTATGGTTTCCTGTGGAAAAAATCATTTTGCTTTGATTTTAAAAGTTTGCCTTTTGTTTGCTAGCATAAAAGAAAAGTCATGCTATTATCTAAATTTGCTAGCATACGATTTTTATACTTTCCTGGAGATTTTGAAGTTCATGGACAGGTTCCGAATTCTTATGGTTTCTAAATGTGGAAATATGTGAGTTTCAAGACAAAGCAAAGCAGTGACTTCTTGGCTTTCTGTTCAGAGTAGTAGGTCAGTTTAGTGGATTGAACATGCCGAACAACCTGAAGACTGTGATGAACTTCTGTAGCAGGAAGCAAAAGGTCAGGCTCTCAAAAGCTATAACCCCTGCTGTAAGCTAAGAACTCATCACTTACAAACAACCAACAAAGAGGACATACAATAGTGGGTTTCAGAAAGGCTGTGGAGCTTCCAGCATGATGCAGCTGTGGAAAAGTATGATTACTGTCTTACATGGCATCAATAAATACAGGGAAATATTAAGTAATTATGGGATGCTTTCATGTAATTCCTGCTGAAATAATTTTTATTAATTGAAGTGGCCAGTGTTAAAAGTTTCTAGTTTCTAGTTGTACTGCTTTGAAAACAAGAGTGCTGTGATTGTGAAGGGAGGGTTGTGATGGAGAGGATGGGACAGGAAGCCCTTCGCTTTTCTGTCTTCCTGTGATGGACTCCATTCTGTTGCCTGCAGCACTGCACATAAATCGGTGAGAAAAATGTCTTTTTGAAGGTTTAGCAGTATGCCCAAGAATTTGGCCTACTACACTTCTTCTCTGCACTGAAGTTCTATCATAACTCAGTGGAAAAAATCATTATGTTCAACTCTATTGTGTTACAAAATACGCAAGTGCTTGTGCTTCTCAAAGTAGCTTTGTTACTTTGTTTAATTGACAGTCTATGAATTATTATTCAGAAATAGTCCTATCACTATGCATGGTCAAAAAGAGGTTGGGCTACTAGAAGCCTGCATTTTTCTGCATGATCTTTTGTATTGGAAAATGTATACAGCTACAGATAGGAACTTTAGTAGTAAAAATAGCAGCATCATTGAAAATATTATAGTGACAAAGCAATAGTCTAGAATATAAGTGTACTTATATATTGTTATTCCAGTGAGAAACTTCATTCGGATGCTAATCTTTATTAGAGAAACTGTTTTTATCTTAGTGTGTCTTCTTAAGCTAAGGATCCTGAATTATGTCTGAAACTTGCATAAAACAGTAGATCTGCCTTTTAAAGCATTTCTCTTTTAAGAAAACAATTAAAAAAAAAAATATTAAACACCATAGCATTGCCACAAATTCCAAATCATATCTGTGGCATATTTTTTATTGTGACAGGGTAAATACTACAATTATCTCCTCATTAGTTGTCCCAGGGAAGAAAAAAAAAAAGCAATCTAACCCCTCATCTGAAAACTTTATGATCCCTCTACAATCTATCTGCAGAATGACCAATGAGTTCATGGGGTTAGTTGGGTAAATGCTAACACAGCATNGCATTTATGTAACTAGATCAGGCTACTGTGCCTTTCCAGAATCTTTGGTGAGGAGAGACAAACTCCAGCCTTCCATCTAGCTTTGGACGTTACTTAGAAAAGAAAGATGTAGCAAGAATGTCACAAGTTGTATTTCACTGCTCAAGAAAATTAAGGAGACAATTGATAAGTGATAGGTATAGAAGGCATCACTATTCAAACAGGAATTGAACTATCTGAGAGGAGGTTGTAGCCATGTGTGTGTCAATCTCTTTCCCAAGTAACAAGTGAGAAGATAAGAGGAAATGTCCTAGAGTGGCACCAGGGGAAAAATTTCTTCACCAAAAATTTTATTAAGCTTTGGAACAGGTGGCCTGGGCTCACCATAATTAAGTCACCAAAAACTGGAGGTATTCAAAAAAGTGTAGATGTGGCACTAATAGACATGATTGAGGGGTGGACTTAGTGTTGGGTTTACAGTCGAACTCCCTGATCTTAGAGGTCTTTTCCAACCTAAATAATTCTATGAGTTTTTGAAGGTGATTAACCTAATAAGGTCCAGGAACCAGATACTTGTATATCCTTACTAAGAATTGTCCTAAACAGAATTCCATATTTATTCTAGTTTTGGGCATTTTTTCTAGCAATAGCCCAGTGGCTGATCAGAATGTTAAAGATGTATCTCTTCCAAACTCATCTGTGAGACAGGTGAAGGCACAAAGAGAAAAGAAATCTGTATTAGAGCATATTGTAATATATATATATGTATAAAATAAATTGTGTAACAACAGAAATTACATCAGTTTCAGTTTAAATTACTGAGCCTTTTTTTTTCTAAACATGGAATGATTGATGACCATCCAGAGCAGTAGCTCTATTAAACTGTTTTAAAACTGGTTAAAAAATTTCACAGAATTTGACCTGATAAAGTATTTCATGTTCCTGAATGGAGACTCACCATTCTCACTTCTGAATCAGGAATTGTAATATTCTGTAAAACATCTGACTGTATACTTCTAGTCTTTGCAGAGGAAAGGGAATGAGCTTAGATATTCTGAAGGAAACTGCTTCTTTTAAGGTTGAGGATTCCACTATAACCTCCTGCAGTATGTTAGCTCTAGAGTCCTCTTGATGTTTCTCAGAAGAAGCTGTCTAGTTTCCATAAAATGCATCCATGGTGTTTTCTTTCTGGGCATCTTAAAAATGCTCACAGTATAGATTCTGTGGAAGATAAAAGCAAAATGGACAAGACATTATGAGAATTGACAACACGGGCAACCTGCCACAGCTTTGTAGTGAAAAAGAATAACAAATCCTGAGAAAACTCCAGGCCTCACAAATGTAATTTACATCTAATTGGAACTACCCAATTTCCAATTTGTCATGCCTTTCATCTTACAACTGAGAAGAGTCTGGCTCTGTCTGTACTCTCATTTGGGGCAGTTGTAAGCAGCAATAAGATCCCCCCTTACCCCTCTCTCTGAAGGCCAAACAAATGCATTTCTTGCAGACCATCCCCCCCATTGTCACCTGCTTCAACCCTCTCGTTTTGGTGGCCCTGTTTGGACTCTGTCTTCTGCTGGGGAGGCCAACACCAGATGCCCTCTCACAAACTCAGAAGTCATCTCACAAATGCCAGAGTGTTCCTGGCTTCACTCTCACCAATGCAGCCCAGTTGTTTGTAAAGTATTGAGCTATTCAGTAAAAGTGACAAAAAATGAGAGAAGTTTATGTTGTAGTAGTTCTCCAGACTAGAAACACAGTATCCATTGTTTTGGCAGTTCAAATGTAGAAAAACAAAACAGCTGCAGTGCATCGAAGTCTCAGTTTCTCTGTTCAATGAATTCTTCTTGAATAACTAAAACAGCAATACACTGTAAGTATAGCTGCTGATCTGGGACTTGAGAGAAATTAGGGTGAATTCTGGAAATATAATTCTGAAAGTTACCTCTAACTTGCTAATTTTTCAGGAAGAAAAGTATTCACAAAGACATTGGATTCTTCAGAAAACACAGTGGCACCCACTTTTTAAAAAAAAATAAAAATTATCACACAAATGGGAAACTAAACACAAATTTTAATAGACATGTTAATGAACGTTTCATAACCCTCCCTGGTGATGTAGTATTCACACTGGATGCAAGAGATTTTTTAAATTTTTCCAGCCTCAGGAATTTTGTTTGTGTTTAAGATGGTAAGCAAATGCTTTAGTTGGCCAGATTGTAAGCTTGGATGGGGTTGTTTTTGAAGCTCGTTGAATTAGGAAGAATAATAACTGAGTTATGAAAAAATGTAAGAACAATCAACTCGCTATCTGAGTTGATTTTGGCCTTACAACTTTTCCATTCAAGTGTGTAAAATTTTATAAGATTCCAATTTTCTCTTTGTGTAATCAATACTTGGCAGAGGATGGAAAGGAATATACCAATATCATAGGCGAATTGTGATGCCAAAGACATCAAATCTCAAATGTTACCAAAAATAGCAGGGCACATTTTCCTCGTATTTTGTGCAAGGATCTTGTGCCCTGGTTTTCTTGTCATGCTCTTGGCCCTTCTCTCGACTCCTCTCTTCTTTGGTTCCATTTTTTTTCCCAGCAAGTGAGGGAGATTGTAGCTGTCATGCCAGGGATAAAGGCTGCAGGGCAATGTAGTAGCTTCACACATTAAATTGCCTGGGAAAATGAAGAATTAGGGAAGAAGGAGAGAATCACCAGGATCCAGTCAAAGTCCTTCCCATTGTACTAAGCTTTGTCCAAAGCCTCGATTGATATTACTTGTTGTTGTCCTGATGCCTCTTTTATGCTGATTATGAAACATTTAAAACTGCCACTAAAGACAGAAATTAATTTTGTATTAATCTTTTTTTGGGAATGATTGGACTTTTTTTCATTTCAATTACTAGCAGTCGAAAAGGAGATTCCTGCTGAAGATGTTCTAATTATTTATTTCTTCTCAGATGACACACAAAATTCCATTGCAACTGGAAGTATAGTTGTCTATTCATCTGTACAAGTGCTGTTCCTAATGCATTGCTTGTCTAAGATACACTTAAATAATCTAGAATTCAATATTTCTCATGCTTGCTCTTACTGTGAATCTCAATTGGACTACTAGTCTGTTCAGCCACCTGCATTTCAAGTTTACATCAAGAAGGATTTTCATAGGTGTAGTAAAACATATTCTGTGTATGCTTAAGATTTTTATTACAATTTAAAAAAAAGCTCTGAAGCCATGAAGGGAAGAATAAGTACGCTTTTCTAGTGCCTCCTTAACCTCTTGTTGCCAAGCTGGTTGGTGATCCAGTGGCCTTTGTGGAAAAAAAACCAACTTGTTCTTACTGATAGTTAAAATAAATAATGTTTCAATACTATTTTTAAATTTTGTTTTCCTTTAAAAAGTTGTTTCTTACTAATGTGATAGTAACTTTGAATCACATAACATAGATTTTTCATTTTGTGTACATCCTCCTTTTGATTCTTCTGTTTAATTTTTACCTTTTTTAATATTATTTTTCTCCTATACAATAATTCTGGGATTAACCAAGTAGAGTGCTAAACAATTTTTAGGGGATTGAGCAATTGAACTATAAATCTTGTCGTTTCTAAAACTTCTAGTTTGTTCAGCAAGTATGCATTATTGGATGTAAATAGTAATAGTCATGGGAAACAAGCAGTTTTTGAAGTTTGATAAAAACAGAGTAAATTCTGGCATGATTTTGTTTACATCATTTTTAACTAATTCGTCTGAAATTATTGGTTTGTCTTGAAATTGAAATTGAGAAGTAAGAAATAGGAAATATGACTCAGTTCTGTTGAAAAAAGTATCTCTTTAGCATGGGACCACAAAGTGTCCTCAAACTGTGAAAAACAGGAGAGTAAAGCAAAAAATTATTTAAATTGTCCCAACTTTTAACTCTCTAGGGATGAGTAAAGGAGCTTTTCTCTGTCAAGAGTGAGATGACAGATTTTTCCTGTATGAGGGTAGTAGTTTTTAAATGTATGCAGCATTTTCTGTTAGTCATTGCATGTTCGTCTTGTGGGATAACAAAGTTTATTTTAAGATTTTTATTTATCATTATCAGGTAGACAACATATGTGAGAAGGGAGGAAAATATAAGTTAGCAACATATTTCTACAGCATGAGATGTATCCACAAGAGCAATAAATAAAAACCATTTTAAAGTAGGCATATTATTAGTTGAATGCTTATTATTCTTATTAGTTCCTATTGCTGAACTCACATAAACATTGAAATGTTAAGTATCAGTAGATTAGTTCAGTTAGATTATTTCATATACAAAATACCCAGTTAATGCTGCAGACACGGGTGCAAAATCCAGTTAATTGTCTTGGTGATGGAAGGATTTTGAATGTGACAACTGTTGTTTAGTACCTTATGAGCTTCACAGCAATGGCACTGCTGAGGCTTTGTGAATGTTGGAGGCAGAAAGGAGCAGCAACTTTACAAAAGCATGAAGAGATGCCACATAGAAAAGACTGAAAATGGAGATGGAGCATGCAGGAAGATGATGAAGACAAACTGGGGAGAGGGGAAGGATGAAAATGGGCCAGAGCTGCTGGTCCATGTCTGGTCAGCTTCAGTTTTCAGAGTGTTCTAATAATTTGAAAAGAAGAAAAGCAGCTCTTGGGGGGAAAAAAGGCTTTCTAAGATGGAATTTGGGTTATTGGTGTACTCAATAGCTTAGTGGTGAGAAAGGTTTTATTATGGCATTAGAGATTTTTATGTGTGGCTTTGGAAGTCAAATTATAAAGCATAACCTAAAATTAGATAAATATGTACTTTTTAATTTCTAGTATTCTTGCTTGTGCCTTAAGACATAACATAATACATACTTGCTGTTGAGAACCAGTTTTATAAAAAAATACAATCAGGTTGCTTCAGTATATCTGTTAGAAGGATATCATAAGTTAATGTTACACTGGTTGTGGAATATTGTCTAACTGTCTGTTTGGGTCATATATGCAGTGTACATATTCTTACCCTTAATCTTTACTTTTGCCATAAATTGCTATTAAAGCTAGTCACACACTCTTCAAAATCATGTCCCTTTCATAGCTTAAAAAATTAAATATAGGTATATGTATATATATATATATATATATATATA
>VZTR01019699.1:0-10706 GCA_013400775.1 Chaetops frenatus | reverse complement strand
CTGGCACTGGTGAGGCCACACCTTGAACCCTGTGTCCAGTTTTGGGCCTCTCAATATAAGAATGACACTGAGGGGCTGGAGTGTGTCCAGAAAAGGTCAATGAAGATGGTGAAGCACCTAGAGACTGAGTCCTGTGAGGAGCAGCTGAGAGACCTGGGTGTGTTTAAACTGGAGAAAAGGAGGCTCAGGGGAGACCTTATCTCTCTCTGCAGTTACCTGAAAGGAGGTTGTAGCCAGGTGGAGGTCATTCTCTTATCTTCTCCCAGGTATCCAGCAACAGGACAAGAAGAAATGGCCTCAAGCTGCACCAGCGGAAGTTTAGGTTGGACATCAGGAAGAATTTCTTCACTGAAAGGGTTGTTAAGCATCAGAAGAGGCTGCCCAACATCCCTGTAGTTCAAGAAACTACTGGACATGGCACTTAGTGCTGTGGTTTAGTTGACATAGTGCTGATTGGTCAAAGGTTGGACTCAATGACCTTGCAGGTCTCTTTCCAACCTTAGTGATTCTATGATCATATGCTTCTTTAGAATACCATTTCCATGGTGGTACATAATTGTTTCTTTAATTACCATAAAGTTTTTGCCTCAACAATCTTGCCTGGGAGGCTTGTTCTACACTTTACTGATTCTCCTTATGAAAAAAAAAAGTAATTCTTGACATCTGTTTCAATGTTATTTGTCTTTATATTCCCCTTAACCTCTTTGTCCTACTGGCAATCATATTAGCTGGAAAAAAAACCCCAAAATAACTAATATCAGGATATAGTTCCTGATTTCTACAGAGAATTTTAATAAAATTCCCTTTATCTATATTATGCAGTTTAAAAATAAGCAAAGATTAATAATACTTTCTTTTGTACAAGCTTGGGGTTAATCTTATAATTCTCATTTCTCCGCATCTTTAGCTATATGTGATCTTTTAATTTAAATTAGAAAGGAAGAAATATCAAAGGGAAATAACAATAAAACCAAACACAACATCCAACAAAAAAACTCATAGTTGTCAAATTCTTCTTTATTATCCATATACACTTTAGCATTTTGTTCTTTGCTAAAGAGTATGTGGTTCTTTTGAAATTCACTTGCATTTAATTTCTACTTAAACTGTTTTGGTTTTTTATGAGACTGTACTTTCTTGGTATTTTGGCATTAACAGGCCAGAACTGTTTAATATTCACCCATGTGTCACAATCTTCAAAAGATGCAGACTTGTACAACCTGTGCGGTTTGGTGGGATGACCAGAAGAGGTGGCTTAAACTACCATTGTTTGAAAAACAATCCGATTGTTGAGGTGGAGATATTTAGGAAAGGGCTGTTGTATCTATCTATCTATCTATATATAATTATGCTTTCTGCTTCTTTTTGAAATGCTTCTTTGTGAGACAACTCAAAATGAATGTTGCTGCAGAAGAGCAGAGCTGTTCTACTCATGAGGATACAGCCCAGATTCTTGTGTCATGTAACTATGTCAGTCTTAGAAATGTTTTCTCAGAAGACACTTCTGTGATGCAAAGAAAACCCCTATGCCCATCTAATTTCCCACTATATTTTCAATTTAAGGAACAATTTTGGCTTCCATGAAGAGCTATTTTTGCTGTTTCAGTTGCAAAGTGGCTGTACTTAGTGACAAATGAATACAGGAAAGTAATCCTACTAGTTTATTAAATAAAGTTGGAGACAGTTCAGCTGGATGAAAAATGGGCATAAGTTCAGATATAACCGTTTTGGAGACTCAATGGTGCCTGATGACTACATTAAGATATTTAAATGGGTCCTCTATAATGCAAAATTCATCATAGAATTATAGAATCATAGAATGCCTTGGGTTGGAATTTACCTTAAAGATGATCTGGTTCCAACCCAACTGTGGGGACATTTTTCACTAGACCAAGTTGCTCAGAGCCCTGTCCAGCCTGGCCTTGAAGACATTCAGGGCTGGGGTGTACACAGATTTTCTGTTCCAACAAACTGTTGCAGGGCCTCACTACGTACACATAATATCCAATCTAAACTTACTCTCTTTCCATTTGAAACCATTTTCTCTTGTCCTGTCACTACATGTCCTTATAAAAAGTCTGGCTCCATCCTTCCTGTAGGCTCATTTCAGGTACTGGAAGGCCACAACAATGTCATCCCAAAGCCTTCTCTCTTCCAGGCTAAACAATCCCAATTTCCCCCCANCAGTGGGGCAGAATTTCCTCCCTTGACCAGCTGGCCATGCTGCTTTTGATGCAGCCCAGGATACAACTGGCTTTCTGGGCTGGGAGGGCACTTTGCCTGCTCATGTCCAGCCTCTCAGTCACCCCAAGTCCTTGGCAGGGCTGCTCTGGATCTGTCCATTCCCCAGCCTGTGTTGATACAGGGGGTTGCCCTGACCCAGCTGCAGCACCTTGCACTTGGTCCTGTTAAAACTCATGACATTCCCACCAGCCCACTTCTTGAGCTTGTCCTTCTTTATTCATTACATATATTATTGGAATATCTTTTGGACTGCAGAGCCAATTTAATAATGCTCTTTGGAAGACTGAGGCACTCCCACAAAAGAAAAAAAAATTCAGACAAAATTTAGAAGTCAGAATCATAGCTAAAAGAAATGAATGCAGTTATGGGAAGTAATAACAACATTTGCCTTGACACCTGAGGATATATAAAAATTCAATATCAAATTCTGCACTGAATATGTCACCTCATTAATTACAGAATGTTTCAGTCTTGGGATTGGGGATAACATGCAAATAGTAGGAAGTAGCTTTACTGTCTTCCACTATATGAAAGTTGCTGCAGTACAATATTTACTACACTTATTGTAATTGTAATTCTGATTTTTGCAGCCTCAGGTTTTAGTTCAAAAGATTATATGTCTTTCTTGTCCTAAGAAGAAAGAACACTCCCCTGAAACAAAAAATGTTTTTCCTTTGAATCACACTTTTGTTCAGTATCATTGTTCAATCAGAACCTTCTGTGTATCAATGAGAGAGTATCCAAACAAACACAGTTCTATTAATATACTAATATAACTATTTCAAATTTGGACTTATGAACAACTATTCATCTCTTTTATTACACAACCCATATTATTTCAGATTTTTGTCTAATCCATTCACTCTTCTCATATGTGGAATCTAATATAAAAATATTCAAGAAATGTCTGGACACAATCCTGTGCAATGTGTTCCAGGATGACTCCTCTTGAGTCAGGAGGTGGGACCAGATGACCCACTCTGGCCCCTTCCAACATTTTCCATTCTGTGATTATGTGGTTCTGTGATTCTGTGGTTCTATTAATATTGCCTATTTATCCTTGGAAGATTTAAGTTTGTTCATATAAGCCACAAGGTTATTTACAATCACTTAGACCTGTAATATTAAAGGTCTGTAACTGCCCTGCCCTAAAAGGCCTAGAAACCACATGATATATACACACAACTAAAACTTTTTCACAGCCTGGTAGCTGCAGGATGAAAGGATAAGCAGTAATTGAAAATAGGAGGCATAAAGCACAACCAGTACAGAATGAAAAGGTTTGCATACTTTGCATAGCTGTAACTAGAAACACCAGTTGCAAGCAAAGAAGAATCGTCTCCAGAAACTGCCGATACCAATCCCTGACCTAATATAAATTTTCCCAGCTCCATTGATTTCAATAGAGGTAGAAAATTTATAGCAGTGAAAGCTGTAGGCCCTTTTATTACCCTGATTCTGTTCTTACCTGTGTGCAGCAAGGATGGATATCATAGACACTGGTTTATCTCTCACCCTGTGGAAGATGAATTTGTTCCTGGATAGTTTTAATGTGCTTCACTCATGAAGCAGCAGTAAGACTGGTGAAGAACAGGAACACTTCACCCATTGCAAGAGCTGTGCATTCTCACTTCATCTGTATATGTGGGCTACTGGTGAGGGAGAGCAGCATATAAGCAGAGACATGAGCAGCAAATACTTCTGGAAGAGATCATCTGCATGGCCTCTGGGGGTCTAAGAAATCATGAAAATCCAGCCTTTCTGTACTCACTATTACATAGCTTTAATCGATGGGATTTAAAAGCAGTTTGAAAGTCTCAGGGCACTATTCTGCATAGGTTTGCATGTCGTATCACATTTTCTCATAATATATTAATTTTAATTCATAATTTAAATGAGATAATTGTAAAACATGGCTCTAGCTGAAGTTGTTGAAAATCGGTATTCTCTACCTTTTTCCTTTGTTCAGTTCTCTGCACCATGAATCTGATATAAAGGTAGAAGAAATGTAAAGGAAAGGAAGTTTTTTGGCAGACAAGAAAAAAAAATGTATAGCTAAACAAAATAACACGAGTTTGTATCTAGGAGTCATATTCTTTAAAAAAAAGTTAACAGTTTTTATTTGCAAAAATTTGCTGGTAACCAAAGGAAGGGGACAGAAACAGATTCCTGGCAATCAAAGAAATGTGTGACAAACTCACTTATGTATCACCTCAACAGCCCTTGGCAATACATTTTGAATTTATAGTGAAATGCCAGGTGGGCAACTGCAATGAAGCTGGACATAGAGAAATATTTAGGAATGCCTTTGGTCAGTTGTGTGTGACAATATAGGAAACAGTTAATGGAACTGAAAAGACACTTCTCCTCTTGACCTCTTCTTATTATACAAACACAAAAGGATACTGACTAAAACTGAATGATGGGAGATTAGAAAACATTATTTTCTACCACATATAATTAGCCAGCTATACTTATTATCCCCAATATCAGCAAGAGTAAGGGCAACAGTTAACAAAGCAGTCAGGTGCTTAAACATTCACCAACATTGATTCCAACAGGACTTGCAAAAGAAACACCAAGATATTGTAATCAATCCCCACTGATTTGTTTATGATCCCCTGAAAGCATGATCTCTGGAAAATAGCTTTGCATACAATAGGTTATGCTACTTATATCTGCCTCCATTCTACCTTACAGGGACACAGAAAATACACAGGTTGCCTGTGAGACATCCCAGTGTATCTGGCAATACTCAAGAACCCTGGGTGTGCTCTGGCACAGGGGATCCCCTGCTCTTTAAAGGTATTTGGTGGTCAACAGGAGCACCCAACTTGAATACTCTAGCAGCAGCCATGGAGGTGGGATCCATGAGCTACATCAAACAGTGGCTTTTGAGCATGTCAGCAGATATTAGGTATCATTAATTTATGCCATTTTATAACTTTTGTGAATTTAAATGCCATGACCTCAGGAGGATTTGAAAAACAGATTTTTTTTTTTCTAGTTAGCTCAGGTAAGAAAAGAGATATTAAACAGAAATATCTGTACCAAAAGAAAACAGAAAAAAACCTCAAATCACTTTGGAAGAAGCAGAAATCCTTTTGATTTAAATCATGAGTCATTTTCTATCATTTGATTGTTTTCTGCACATGGTTCAGGATAGCACGTAGTGCTCATGCCATAAACAGGGCAGATCTGAATGGGGGTAGCCAGGCTCTTCCCCATATGAGCAAAATCCAAGGTCTGCTAGTTAGCTGCAGTTAGCTAAGCTTAGTCCTTTTTCTGATGAGGGCCTCTACATCTGTCAAACCACTGTACTTGGTCACATTTTCATTTGTTTATTTTTAAACCTCTCTCATCATCTTCACTTTCTCATGTCATTTTTTAATCTTTCTGAAAGGATATGCAAGAGAAAGGACGTTAAATTAATTTTTTTTAGAAAGGCTTAATGTAGGTGGTGCATAAGGGCAGACAGAATTCAATTTGGGTAAATGTTAGCTAATACCCACTTGCAAAAAAATTGTCTGAATTTCTTGTGCATTCTAAGAAGCTTTGATCCTGGTTCAATAAGTATTTGAGTGCTCATGAGAGGATAAAGTCCTTCATTTCCTTGTCAGGAGTTAAGGACTCTCTTGCTACTCAATCAGCAATGCAAAGAACTTAACATGAAGCTCTGACCTCTCTTAAGTAGAGTGTGAGTGATTGTTCAATGGAGAACACTTCTTAGTGTTTTGTTGCAAACAGGTTGCTTGCACAAATTATAGGCATTGAAAAATGGCATATAAATTCCATAATCCTGTTATACAAAGCAATATTACAAGCTGAGTAGGTGCTAAGTCCCACATTTATAGGACCACTTCAAAAGATTTAATACTAGAACTGCAGAGAAGGTTAATGAAAGCAGTAAATGATATGCTAGAATTTGCAGGAAACAAGGCAGTGCAAAGAGCAAGGCATTCCACTCTACCCGCACTGTGCCTTTTTTATGATGGCAGCAAAATAGTCAAACTGACCATTCCCCTAGACAGAGAGAATTTAAAGTCACTATAGGGGATTTTATTGCATTGCTCTCTGCAGTCTTCAGGATTGCACTCTTGGAAGCTGGCCTGGAAAAGGAAGGCAACTGCAAGATTTCTATGCTGGATACTTCATCTAGACCAGGAGCCCAGTGGGGTTTGTGAAAATCACTCTCAGCAAAACCCTGCTTAGTAGAATATAGGCAGGAGCTGCTCTCTCTTAGTGCTGCAAAAAGCCAGCTTACATTTCTCCCCACCTTTTTCCATTGGGCAAGAATGGATTACTGAAATACAAAGAGAAAGGCTGGATACTGAGTTTGGCCAAAATTTGGCCATCTTATAAAGTTCTTTAGTTTCTTACATATTTCAGCATAGAATGAAGCATTGGAATTCCTTTTACCCATTACACACTATTTTTATTACCTGCAGATATTTCTGCAAAATATCCCTCTCTGGTTGAACATGGCAAATGAGGTTTCATCATTTCCGGACATATATATTCACATTATGAGTGGAAAGATATATATTATACCTACATATTTATTTCAGTATGTGTAATTTATTTCATAGTTCTGAGTGTACAGAAAAAATACAATAATTACCATGCTAGAAGACATGCCAAAGATTCAAAACTTTTTGCTGGGATTTCAATTGAAGTCAGTTCTTAATGTTTATATGGAGGTGGTTATGGTTTTAAATGAGATCTGTTGCTAACGATAACTATTTCAGTAATTGTAAAATCTGTAAAATAGATGGGGCTATTTAAGCTGCCTCAAAATTTATAGCATATAATATTTAATTAATGCATTCAAATATTAGAAATCATTAATAATTTGAAATATGAAGCAATTTTTTTTTCATATGTATGTTTTTTGTTAAAAACAACATATGCAATTCCCTTAATAGTATTGGAATGGACAATTAGTCTAAAGTTGTATAGTGACTTAGACCACTACTGCATTTCTTGACCCCTATATGCCACAAATGAAATCTGGATAAGATAGGAAAGAATTACTGTGGAAGATTCAACAGAGTTCTTTGCTGGCATGTGAAAACCAAGATTTATTAGTAGGGTTGTAGTTGTATAGTCTTTGCAGTGTTTATAGTTCCTTCATCTCCAGGTGCAATTACCATATCTAAACTCACACATATTAATTGCTTTTATTACACACTACCCTTCCTCTTCTAATAAATAAATTCATTTATTGTATTTCCTTCAGCATAATTATGATCCTAAAATGTTATAATGAAATATGGAGAACTCTAGAGTGCTACTTAAAGTGATTTTTTCAACACTCCTTGAGATTACCAGATAAGTGAAACTGAGTAAGTACAAAATTATTATTATTAGTAGTAGTAGTAGTAGTAGATGGAAAGTATAGGCAAGACTGAGTACACTTGGTGTATACATATATGTCTATGTATTTGTACTAGTGGTGTCTGAATTACATTTCAGGATTATTTCACATGGAAAATTAAAGTTGTAGTACTTCACTGAGTTTTAACTGGGAAAAGATATGCAGGAAAATTCTGTAGGGTTTCCATTGTTAACATCACTCCAAAATCTCCAATACTGTGTAAAGGATGGGATTTATTTTTCTCAGAGACTCAGTAGTGGTAGCCATCCATTTCAGACTGGAAGATCTCTGTAGATTTATAGTAATCTCCACTTTAGACTCTCTACAAGAAGATCCAGGACCAAAACAACAGTTGTTTTAATCACTTCCTCTGCTGTAATGCCATGTTAATTGGAGAATTTCTGTTCTAAGATGTTCTCTGAAGAGATATTTTTTATCAGCATGGAAATTACAGTACTCTTGCTTCTTTCAGACTCACCGGAATGAATTTAAAATATATGTGAACATCTGTAAATCTATACTATCTATAAATCTATAATCTGTAAATCTATAGGAGTGTAAAAATCTAATCTTAAAGAATTTCTGCAATGGCTGCAGTTTGAACAGGACTACATTTAAAGTAAACATTTCTAGCCATGCTGTATGCCACAGCACACCATCCAGCAGCTGACCTAATCCAGAGAGATTTTACAGTTGGTGTTGAAAGCCTTGTCATAGCTACTTTGCTGCATTGTTAAAATCAGTGTGAGTATCTTTACAGTGGCAGCAGTAGCATTGTGTGTAACCAGAGTGTGTACATAGGGATTGATCTGATCCAGCTGCAGATGTACGAGTTAAACATGCACCTCTCAGCTAATTACTCTTATCAATGGAGAAAAGTAGACACATGGAGAGATTAATTAACTTGACTAAACTGCTGACTAAAAGACACTGGCCACAAGGGACAGGAGCCTATATACCTACCTTAAATCATGACTTCTAAATTCTGGTGCTGCATTACAACAGAAAAAACCCATTCACACTGCTTAATGAATCAGAAAAAGATAAAGTAGGTTCCACTTAAGACTTCACTACTTAGAATTTCACACCGAACTTGAAGAGAAATGACTCAGAGAGTCAGTATGGAGGTCTTGAGACAGCAGATACTCCTGAGAATAGTAAAATGTCTGAAATTATCCTATTGCAGGAAACATTCAGGCATAGAACAGGTAATGTAGCTGTGTGTCTTACAAATTTAATAGAACAGGACAAATACCTGCTTGGGAATAGTCCACACAATCTCCATATACATCTTTAAGCAGAAGAATAAAAATATGTTATTTTTCTTTCCATCCTCCAGGTCATAGAAAGGAAATTAACTGTTCAGCCTTGAGGGAGATCTAAGGAGGGATCTAAATTTAACAGAACAGCAAGAGATGCCTGTGGCTGTCTGGAGAGATGCTAGTAAAATGTTACAGGGGGAAGAGGAGGGAGACACTATCTTAAGACTTCAGATATTTCTATATAGGAAAGCATTCTATATCACAAAACAGAAGATGATGGTCTCAAAATCTGGTTAAATAAAAACTACTTCAAGAACACCTATAATTTGAAGGCCCCATCATGCAAGATTTATTCAAAGGAAGTTTATCCATGAAATCTTATCTGAGTAGTTTTAGAATTTTCATTTTAAGTAAGACCTTCTACTCTCCAAATGATTAAACAAATGAAGATGGTTTATCTATTTCTGTGGAACAAGATTTCCAACCTTAAGACAGACCCATTATATCCCATACAAAAAGACAACCTTTCCCTTAATGGAAGGAGAGGTAAGAGTTTTGAAGGCAGAACTTCCAGAGCTCAGTGACCTCCTCCCAAGACGAGTATGACAGCATGTAAACCTGAGCATATTAATGAACAGTAAGTTTTTAAAAATAATTGAATGGATTTATTTAGGTATTTATTTAGTTAGTGGTTTTTTTATTTATTAAAGGAGGACCGTCCCAGGACTCAACAAGCAAGTCATGTTCCAAAACTGCATTGGGAGGCAGATGGCTGAACATGACTCCAGAAAGTGATAGGCAGAACTCCATGCAGACAGAAGATAAAATTGTCTGCCCAAGTGCTGGAATTTGATATGGAGAATATAACAACTAGCTCTCAGTAGTAATCATTAACACTTTGAATTTATATGCCTGGGTGTGGGATCTGAATGTATACAGACTCTTGGTTTGCCTGTCTGATTTCACAATGACATTTATAAATATTTTGCTTAACTTCAAACAGCTTTGTCATAGAAAAAGATATTTCAAAAGTAAATGTCTGAGGAAAACTCATTAGGCAGAAGAGAGACATCTGAATAACGTTTCTAGAAAAAAAAAAAAAAAGAGCATGGGGTTTAACCTAGGTAGAAAGATACTCAAGGATCAGGGGTTTGGGGCTATTACATATTCTCTGTGATTCTGAACAACTCTTTAAGGATTTTAGTATTCCCAAAATTCTCTGAAGCTTGCAGAAATTTAGGAGTACAAAATTTTTGGGAATTATTCTGGTCTTAGATCAATGTTGAACTAGTGAAAGAGCAATACAATATATTCAGTAGCAGGTATCTTCTTATTGGCTAGATGTTGTGGGCTTATGTTCAATAATTATATGTTAATTATTAATTAATGTTTTGTGCAGTAATTTTACAGCAGTCTCAGATTGTCTTGACAGAGAGCCTGTGGGCTTTTTATGTCACCTACACACGACAATAATACTTTGGCTTTGTGTACATTGTTCTGTCAAATTTCTCCAAAATATTTTCACAGCAAAAGCAGTTGGTAGAGTTCCATCCACACTTCTTTGCAGAAATTTAATGCACCTGCAAAGAACTGCCTTTTTACCCATATTATACCATACACTGACAAAGTCTTATAATCGCTTGTCTCATAAGTCCTGCCAGCATCTTTTCAGTACTTTCAAGTATTTTTCAAAGCCTTTCCAGTACTTTCAAGAACTCCATACTTTACCCACTCATCATCTACCCTGTGATACATTCCTGCTTTTACACAACATTCATGTGTTCAAACAGTCCAGATCTTGAATATAGGTCGGTGCAACCTCT
>VZTR01019697.1:172366-257322 GCA_013400775.1 Chaetops frenatus | reverse complement strand
TTACATGTTTTTCTATACTATAAGGATAATATATAGAAATTATCTAATTCATTTGTATATATTTTACAGAGTATGTTATATAAATTAGAAATAAATTATTAACTATAGTTATATGCATTAATATGGTATATTCATTTATGTAATATATTCCTGCATTCCCTGATGAATGATTCAGTCTCTCTCCTGGGCAGGATTTCTAGGGTATTTTTACATGGTTCTAGCATGGATACATTCTGCAGGCACCAGTTTGCCACCAAAGATACTAATCAAGTAAGAAAGCAGTATAGAAACTCATATTGATGTTGTGCCTTTCCAAAGGAAGTAAATGACAGCAAAGCATATTTCAGGGTCTGGTTGCCAACATACTCAATTAAGCCGAATTTGGAGGAGGAGGAGAAGGAGGAGGGGGATGGCTGGAAACTCCCAGTCATAATACAAATGTCAGCTATCTGTTGTCAGAGACCTGGTGACGTTGAACCAAACTGTGAAATATGTGTAATTCTTCAAACATTGCTGATGATGTAGCACCAGATTTTTATTTTTTCCATGTGCATGTGACTGCTTTTAACTATGACAGGTTTTCATAAATCTGGTGTCATTATAGAACACATGACTTGTGTCACCACTGCTACAACAAGAGAAATCCATCACAGATCAAAGTGCCAGGAAAAGTCCTATTTACTATATAAGCCCATCTTAAGCTTTCCAAATACAGCTTGAGTGGAATTTAAGTGGGCCATAGGCCATGTTTTTGCTCCTATACACAGGCATGAGTTTTGAACTGTGAAAAAAATTAAAATGTAAAGCATTTTCTGATGTAACACAAAGCTATATGAAGTCAATAGGCCATTCAGACCTAGATATCTTTGCCAGTTTTTTACCTTGAATGCCATGTTAATTTTTGTAGAATATGAACCTAAACAATAAAACTGTCCAGTATTATTTTAACACTTTTAATACTAGACCTTCAACCTAAATACTGTATTAGATCTATCTGAACAGATCTGTCTGTAACCTTCTCAGACCACAAGGTCTTTGAGCAAGGATCATGCCCATCTCCTTGTTTATATTTGTCTAGGTTGTTGCAGGCTACAAAAAAAATCTTTTTTACTGTGAGATATTTGTTGAACTCTGAAAAACCCACATTTATTTATCTCTATATGTAGTGTGTGTATATATATATATATATATATGCACACATATATATGTAAAAACTGATAAATATATATATATTTGCTTACAGGGAAGTGATTGTGCTACTTCAATGAAATGCTTCCTGACTTAGGCAGCCTCTTTATATAATACTACATTATTTTCTTCCCTTCCCAATATTTAAATGCAATACTAACAGGTATTTTTAATGTGTTTTTTATAATAAGCAAGAGTCTAGGACCCTTTAAAATAATTATACAGTAAAAAAAACATGCAACAACTAATTTAAAACCTATAGAGACATTTATGTCATCCCATTCTTTGCAATGAGCATTGATTTGAGTAGATTCCAGCATCTATGTTCTTTCCCAAAATTTACACGTTGATTTTACTAAGCTTTATACCTACTTGTTTTAATGCAGTAAAGTAGGCAACTCAGTACCTCTACAGACCAACAATCCCCACTGAGGTGCTTTAAATTGACTGTGTTATCCTAAAGATAATTTTTATTCCACTGATATTAATTTCTCCTTATTTCAATAAAACAATAGAAAATAAAATATTCCGTTCATCAAGGCACATGTATCTAATTTCATATATTTCATTTCAAATTGTCTCATATTATTCTCTTTGATTCTGTTAAAAAAAAATCACTCTAGCAGGAGAAAGTCAAACTAGAGATGATATTAGGCTCAGGCAAATGGTATTCACCTTTTATAGTCCCTATGTTTTATAATGAAGATACTTCATTGAAACAATGATGCATACTTCAACAGTTCCCCGGAGAGCAGTGAATCCTGTTTGGAGAGATTCATGAATATGTGCATTAGCACAATCCAACTGGAACTTGCCCTTAAAAACGAACCACAAGAGAAGCTGATCAGTTCCCGCTTATGTATATAATCAGAAGGTTATCATATTATCTCCCCCTCCACAGGGAAAAGCTGATGCATATTCTTCTACCACTATAAGGAGAGAAATGCCAAAGGAAACAACAATATCCCCCTTCTATGCTTTCAGCAACATTTACTCTATGAATCCAGAAAGACCTTTTAGAGCAAGAGGAGGAGCTTCTCTAAATGAGGATTTATTTCGCATACAATTAGTCAGAGTGTAAACCTTTTTAAAAAAATTACACCTGCATTAATTTAGTCAAGGCCATCAATAAACTAGAAGTGAGTTCAAAGACTGCTATAAATGGCAGAGAGATGAGACAAACATTTCACAGAGTCAAGGTTTGCGAAGATATACATGAAGCTCTGTGTCCTGAAGATGAATGAGGAACACTTGGCAGTTCTTGAAGCAGTAGTTTATTTAAAGTACAAAAAATTCAGTGAAAAATACTTCTGGCCAGCAGTTGGTGCCCAGCTTTCAAGAAAAATGGCAGACCACCACCAAGCTAGTGACAATGATAAAGAATAGTCACGTAGATTTGCAGATTTATCTTTAGGTTTGTAGCAACCTCAGCTCCGTGAAAAAGCCTGTAGCGGTGAGACTCCTTACCACCTTTGAAAACAAACTAAAAAGAGCTGCTGCCTTATCATGGTGCATATTATTAAGTAGTCATTACACATACCAGACAGTAGCAATAAACTTTATCATCCAAAATGAGTAATCATTTGATCTAAGCTTGGAAAGATTAAACAGTGCAACAAAACTGGAAAGAAAAAACGAAATTATTGATCACCTTCTGGATAAAATATACCACTGCCTTATTACCACCTCTTCTATACCCTCTCAGTCTGTAACATTTGTATCCATTTATATTGGTAGGTAATGGTCCTAAATACAAAATAGATTTTACTTTAAAAGATGCCTTCAATTTTATTACTGTTAAGAAAAATTCTGATGCCACTGACAGACATATTTAATTTGTCCAAAAGTCATTACTCAGACATATGTGAAAAATTTGGAGAAACTCTTGCAAGATGTAGCTTCATGTCACCAAAAGTCACAAAGATTTTAGCTTTTTTTATTTTATGAATTTTTTCAGGTATGTATCAAGAGCCTAGCCTTGTTTTTTGCAGCACGAAGTTCCTGCATTCAAAAGCTTTCTCAATGTCTATGGTATTTTGTGCGCTAGAAGCAAAAAACACTGCATCTCTATGTACTACTTTTTCCACTATTAGGGGAGAAACATCATGCCTTCTAAATAAGATATATAGAGATGGCATAATTATACCCTCTAAAGAGGATATAATCTCATAATTGTGCAGTAGTTATCCTCAGATTGCACCACAAACCATTCTTTTATGCCTGATACACTAACACTGGGCTCAGCTTCTAGTGTGTGGGTATTATTTTTACTTAAAAGCTGGTTTAATATTGAACACGTGTGTATTCATATGTTGGTTTGTGTGTATGAAGTACCCTATTTACTAAAACAAATCAGCCTATCTGGTTAGTTTCTATTCACATGCACACAGATATACAGAAACCAAGCACTTGAAACACTCAACTGTAATTTCTTTTTCCACAGCTAATAATGGCTCTTCACCACAAAAAAGAAAAACACTTTTTTTAAATGTAGTGGTAGGGGGAAAGGCTAGCAGGTTTATTTTGCTTAACTTGCTGTGGTGTGTCACATTCTGCTCTAACACTGCAGCTATTACCATATGTCATCAAATAACCAGCATAAGCAGCTGTGTTGTTCCTCCACAGTGACCCCATCTAGAAGTTGAGAGACCAGGAGCAGGATGATACCTATTTCTATCCCCACACAGTCATGCACATGCCTATGCACAGTTCAAGAAAGTTTTTCAAATGAAAAGAAATATTTCACCCTACTGAATACTTCACTGGTCCTATGTCTTGTTTTTGCAGGATGCATCATTGCACAGAAATATTTGCCAAATATATGGCAAAACCCATTAAATTCTGATGTTTCTCTGGGTGCAGTAAAGATACAACACAACAACTACATATATATTTTTATATCTATATATGCTTTTGTCCCTGCTGTTTGCTGAGTTTTTGAACTTGTGCAAAAAGCAGTTTTCACCAGTGTAACAGTGATGTTTAGTGAAGACAAAGCTTGTTCATCACAGCAGGGGGACAAAGGGGAGGGGGATTAAGGTCAAAGGGTAAATTCCAATTGCTGAGACATGTTTTTATGAGTTGAATCTTAACCATGTGATAAGCAGCACAGAGTCCGAGCAAAATGGAGTAAAGAATCTTACTTATCTGGGGGAACATTCACTAACCACTGTACCAGTTTGTTACCTGGCTGACAAAAGCTGTGTTCTTGCTTTCCAGTGGTTGCTTTCTCCTTTTGTTCTAGTTGTCAAATGGAATGTTCCTAAGTAATTAACATGTTCCTTCAGCCTTTGGAAATGGAGAGGAAAATGAGTGCTTGGTTTCTGCTGTATGCATGGCAATTATTTCTGCTTCACAGAGTTCCTTTGATCCCCAAGATACACAAAAGGTGCTGGTGCTACCTTTTTGGGAGAAACAACATGCAAGAAGGAAGGGGCTTCCCTTAGGTAGGCACAAAACCACAGTGGGCAGGAACTGCAAACGCTGTGTGTGAAGGGCTAAGAGCAGCAGCTGTTCCAAGGACAGGTGTAGCAGATTTTCCGCTACCTCTTACACAAATAGGAGAGGATAAACTTTTGCCCTCTTGGCAGATCCTTTTCCTCGTGGTGAGCAGCCCTACTGCTCCTCTTAGTCTGTTTTCTTGACAGCTACATTGGTAGGAGTGCAGGAATTCTGCATCAGGTAGATGGTATGGTAATATCCTCTTGTAGGATGGATACATTAAATGTAGCTGTGCTGCAACTGAACGGATGAAGATCTGCTAACCACTATCTCTACTCCGGTAGCTGAGCCAAAGGACCATAAAGATGGGATTTTGGTAAGCAGAGACACCATCCCTGCTGAAACTCCCTAAAAATGTGTTGTTAGAAGAATTGAATGAACTGAGTGGAAAAAGTCAGTTGGTAGCTCTATATCTGGTCTTGCTAAATAAATTTCTCTGCTGATACTATTGTTTGATATAAATGACTACATCTACACCAGTTTATGCTTGCAAAAAAATATTAATCTGTTGGTTTTGTACAAGTTGTGGGAGTACTGCCAGTGATACCACAAATTAGGCCAAACAAAAATAATGAGCCACTTAAATGTTGTGTTACTATATATGAAAGAAGATTTAGAAAACAAGGTCCTCTCCTTGTCCTGTTCTTAAAGCTCTGTGAACACTGGCAGTAATTTAATGTAACCAGAACCCACCCACACTGTTTGATTCCTGTGTTTTGACAGACAATTTACCAGTTCCTCTGTTGCTCTAAATCTGCAGTTTCATTTCAGTCACTGGAGTTACATCAGTTTATTCCACTTATGGACCTGATCCAACACCTTCAAATAACTACAGGAGGAGAAGATTTTTGCCTATTTAGTCCTGCTTTACAGTATCTGTTCTCTATGTTTTCTCATATAACAGATATGACATAATTTTCCCACCAATTACTGTTACAACTACCATAAGTGATGGAAAATGTCATCCAAGCCTGATCCTAAAATAAGGACCTCAAATGAGTAAATGCTACTGACTTTAAGGACAATTCTCTTGAGTTAAGGTTTATAGGATTATTGGTGAAGTTTGTACAGTTGGGCAGTACAGTCTATTTCACTTCAACAGTACAATTTATTAATGGGAATAATTGAAATGTATCCTTTGCCTATGAGCAGAACTGTAACATTCATATCAAAATATTGATGATGTCACATGTCCCCTGAAGGTCCAAATCTTTCTAAGTGCTTCAGGGGAGATAAGAGAGATTAACAGCCTGAAGAAATAGCCCTACTATGAGCTCTCATGTAAGCTTCATATTTGTCCTAGAAGAATCAAAATGTAGCAATGGGGCATATTTTCCCAGTTCTTAGGTTTTCATTGCAGTATCTTTCTTCTATACCACTTGTATAATTGAGTTTCCCTATTTTGGAATGGGTTCACTTGACCCCAAAATAACCTAAAATATTACTAAATTATTTTCACCATTTTCTAAGGAAAAAATTATTTCCCTTTACTCCTAGTGTCAGCAAATAATAAAATATTGTTGCTTTGCTGATAGCACAGCAGACAAAACCCATAAACCTAAATAGACTATTTGCAATGCTAAAAATTGACTCAAACAGAAAGCAAAATTAACATTTTAATTTTGTTTAAAGCAGAGATATTAAATAATCTCCGAAGTCAAACACTGTTAAAAATCTTATTTTAAACTAGTGAACATTTGACAGCATTGAAGGCTTCACACAGCTAAACAAAAGCTTTCTGACGGAAGTTTCAGAAGGCATTTCTTTACGCTTTGTCCATATTCTAAGTGCCCTCTACTGCCAGAGAAGCCGTACTACAGCTCGGCTACGAGAACAAGTAGAGACTGCTGGAAAGGAGGAATTTGATACTTCCCGGGACTGCTTTTCAGCCTGTATGTAGCTGGACATGGAAGCTATCACCAATAAGATGTTGCATTTTTTGAAGGAACAAAAAGGAAAATTAATCCCGTGGTGATTGGAAATATGTAATAATTTATTTCTCCTGGCAATGTGAGTTGTTGCTTTCTGCAACTTGCTGTCCTCTATTGATTTCTCTACCTATTTGTGGTGTCTGTTTTGGCATGTGAGGGAAATATTTCCTAAGACCAGCTGTGACAGTGCCTAAGGTGCAGGAGAGTTTTACACTTGTGCCCGAGCACAAAGCCCCATCAGGCAGAGGAGGGAGGCAAGAAGCCCCTCCCTATGGAGGGCAGTGGAAATGTAATCAACACTGCAAGCACTCTCAGCACCGAGGCGATGCTTTCCGGGGCACAGGGAGGTGTCTGAGCCAGGACTCAGTCCCCTGGGAAGGAGCTCTCCTCCTTCCGAGTTAGAGGCGCTTGCCTCGCACAGCCCTTAGCGGGCTGCTGTGCACTCCTCGTGTGCTGCTTGCACTGCATTTCTCAGCAGAACCGTTTTCGGTTTTTACCAAGCTTATATTGTTCAACAGAGACCAAAAGTGACTTAGGAGTTTCTGGGTGTTGTTTCCATGTCAAGCGGTCAGACAGGGAAAATGCAGGACTGCACTATGTGGAGCTGCAGATCTGATTGTGAAAATCAGTTCTGAAAGCAGTGGGGAAAAAACAACTCGTCTATGACTCCACTTTGGCCTTTTATAAGTTAGAAGTGGATGTTTATGTATTCTAGATAGTCTTAGTACATTAAAAATCTGTATTGTGCATAGTGTAAGAACAGGCACACATATTAGTGCATGTATGTGTGTACATATATATACTCAATTATATATACACACACGTGTCTATATTTACTGTGCATTTGTGGTGATGGATAGTCCAATCACACTGGCCAAGCTGTGAACAAACATAAACCCTAATACGGAAGTCCCTGGTCTCTGATCAGATTAACCCTTCATCTCCCAGCACACCTGGCAGTGCGCTGAAATTCCCTGACAGTTTTCTGTCTCCTGCAGAGGTCATTATGAATTCAGGTACAGTCTAGGCATTTGAAAGATATGGGAATCCTTGAAAAGTGGGAATTATGGCCATTTGTTGGTGGTGTGGAGGGCTTGCTGGTTACTGAAGTGACCAACATTGTGGGTGCAGCTCCATCGTGGGGACTGCTGAAGTTGTTGGGAGTCCCCAGTGCTGCAACAACCAGCACTTCATTATAAAGAAGTATCTGAGAAATTACATTTTTGTTGCTTTTTTCCTCCTTTTCTGATTTACAATATGAAAGACATTCCATAGACCTGTGTGACCTCAGGGTGATATTGAAAAACTATAAAAGCAAGAGCTCAGCTATATTCTCTGCTCTTCCTCATGAACGTACAGGATAACTTTTTACAGGATATTCCAAAGTGCCATGTCCAACCTGGTTTAAATAAGGCGAACTACAGGAATGAGTTTGCTATCTTTGGGAAAGGCTGTGAAACCAGTTTCCATTGCAAAATATGGGATACCAAGTTTCAGTAATTTTTGCTAGGACTTAGCAGAGTTCTGAAAAACAAAAAAAAATTAAAGTCAATTAAGTCTATAGAGTCATCAGATTGTGAATTCAGTTCTTGAACTTGCTAGCTGAGATTCCTCAATAAGCAGTTCATATTGAAAGTGAACAAATTTATACACTGAACATAAGGAGGCAGGTGTTCTCAAGAATCTTTTGCTTCTAGAAATACTCTCATGTTTTACCATGCAATTAAAATTATACCAGCACCAGCCATATGAGATAGAGCTGAATTATCTTTCACTATATATATATACACATGTTATATATATATATATATATGACGCTTCTGTGCATATAAGACTTATAAGGCTGCCTGCACTTGAAAGTAAGGCATTTTGTTTAGGTAAGATATGATAATGATCCTTCAAGCTTTCCAAGGGCAGGACATCAGCCCTCATCTCAGTGCAGAACTCCAAAAGCTCAACAGATTTTATTGTTTGAATCTCTATGCTCAGTTAATATTTTGTCCTCTGCTGGGACTGGAGACAAAGATGTTGATCATTTCCTAGCTCTACTGATGGATTTTGTTCTGGATGCAATAGTTTGAGGTGACAAATTTTACTACAGGGAGAAAATCAGATACTAAAGACTCTTCAACATAGTATAGACAGCCTGAACAAGAAGCTGTGATTTCCAGCGGTAATGGAAAAATTAAATTAAGCAAGAAAATATGTGTAAAACCAAACCCATAGCTCTTCTCCAAGTTATACAAACTTCTGGTATCTTCAGATAAAACACTTGATACTTTCAAGGATGTTCCACTCTAGTCTAGTCAAGAAGAAGTTATCTGGTTTACTACAAAGGTGACTGGGTACAATTTAGTGGCTTCTGATGTCCCTGTAGTATGTTGGATTACACTGACTGATGGAAAAAATCAGAACTGATGATATTCAGTAGACCCCTCTAGCCAGAGCTCCATGAACATTTGCAAATGGAGATGTGCTGCATATTAATGACATTGACTTCTCACAGCCTGTGTCAGATGTGATTCAGGGACTAGATATGAAAGGTACATGTAACGAGATACAGAAGTAATTGAGAGCGATTTACTCCATCTTGAATTCTTGTGGTTTAAGTGGGTCACTCTCCAGTGGTGGAGTTATTTGCCAAGAATGGTACAGTTTCTGTCCTAGAGTGATGGCCAAACCATCACAGGTGGCTGAAGAAATCCAGGACTGGGCAAACTAATCAGCAGCAGACTGAGACCACTCCTGAAAAGTAGAACAAAACCACACAGCAAGATCTAGCTGTATGAGTGGAGTGAAAAAGCATCAAATACTGGTACTCTTGAGCTATTGTCTCAATGTTTCTCAGCTGCTCTGGTCAAGCATTCACAGCAAAGGATTCAGAAGATGAGGATAAATGGTCAGAGATGCCTTCTCATCATTTGCATTTTCCTTGACTGGCTCGACACCCTCCTTTTCAGCTCCCTAGCAAAAAGGGGACACAGTGCACATGCTGTTTATGGCAGCTCTCTCCTTGAAGACCATGAAGTTTTATAAGCTCCAGTGTTTGAATCAAAGATACCACATTCCCTACTCCTCTATGCCAGTGACCAGCACTTCCCAGAGACACAGCCTCTCTAAGAGAAAGTGGCCAATCCCCTCTGTCCTGGCTGAGGACAACACTGTGGCTTGCCTCTTCTTCAGCTTACACCCACTGCTCTCCTACTGGGTCTTGCTCATGCACATGCACATACTCTCTCCCCATGTGTAAGATCATGTTATGGATATATATGGTAAGTCATATGCATTCCAGTAATATGCATTCCTTCTAGTATTCCTGCACTGCATAAATATTCTGTACATGCAAATACATCGCTATCACTAATATTGCCTTGCACCCCTCTCCCTTCCACTTAAGAGCTCAAGCCACTAAGAAAATCTCAGCAAAGGGTAATGAATGAAGCAATTTTATTTAAAAGATACATTACTTTTACCATATTGGAGTGAGCCATAAAAACCTTAAAGTCAGATTATCAGAAAGTATTTAACAAGCCAAGGATTCAGAAGCTTCTTCTCAGCCTGGTTGCAGAAGATCTCAATTAATTCCTAGCTCAGACTTAAATAAGTGCTAGTAAAGCTTGACATTACTATGATGAAAAATCATCCACAAAATACTAAAAGTGACAGTCCTGCTTATATCAAGCAGTAATGGGGTGAACCTTCTCTTATTCTGAAGAATTAAACAAGATAATTTAACGAGTAATGATCAACTGCAGTTATTGACAGAAAGATGTTATCAAACTACCTGATGAAAATAAAATTTTGCTTAGTAAAATCAATACAGTTGATACAATAAGATCTATGAAGCATTTGATGTGCTTTTTGAAGATTTGAATTGGGGATCTAGAACTGTATAAAATAACTGTTTTACATATTATGTAAGTTAACCATCAGCTCATGGCTCTTGAAGTCATAATTATGAGTGGGAAATTATCACTAAGTATGATCTCAATAGAATTTTTTTTAAATTTTGTCATATTTTTACTAATAACAAATAGAAATCATCTTATAACATAATTTCTGATGAAGTTTTCGTATAAAGGAAAGACTGAAAAGTGATAAATAAGGATAAAAGCAGATCATTATATAAAAGTATCTGCACTGCATAGAGAGTTAGAAGAAACACATGCTTCAATATGAATGATAAATGGCTCTTTATCTAAAGAAAAGATATGTCATATTAAAAAGAAAAAAATTCTGGACTGAGGGATTATCAGGCAGTATTTCCAATAAGAGAAGGAGTAGCACTCATGGCAGACCCCTGAATATGTGTTGCTTCTGAGTAGCCATTGAGGCTTCTGTGAGTAAAGATATGATTTAGTGAAATAAAAAGAAAAACTCTTGAGGGTCATAGTGTCTTGATATTGGAGCATCTGCTGTTGGAGTCCAACACTGCTGTCCACTCTCTGAGGAAGATATTAAAAAAAATTCGAGAGAGTTCAGAAAAGAGAACAGAGAGAAAAGCTGCAAAAATGACTGCAAATATTAAAAACAGTGGTAAACTTATCTTATTAACTTGATCAGTCCACCTCTGAATATGGAATCTTGATCATCTATATTTTGGATATCATATTTTGACTCAATTTCTGTGGATAGTTTGGGATAAGTCTACTACTTATTCTAATGCAATAACTTCTTGAGGTGGTTTAGATGATCTGAAATTCTTGAGTTTCCCCACTCCAGATTGTATCATTGCAATTTTTCCCCTATCAATATCAATATGAAAAAGGTAGCAAAAGAGTAAGCCCAAAGTCTAGGTGGAAAGAAAAAGTTGTGAAATGTCACCCTAGCAAATAAAGCCATCTACATAATTAGAGCCTGGAATTTGCTGTATTTTATGCACATGTTGAGGAATGAGAAACACAGCTATTTCCCCCTTGCCTTCTGAAGCATGCCTATGCACAAGTCTGTGTCTGTGCAAACATCCCTGGTGTGTGAAAGGACTGCTGGACAGCTGGCAGGCTTGTGTTCGCCTCTGCCACAATGAAGTATGGAGGTAAGTGATGAGAGAGGCAAGGAGAGGGCCTTGTGTAGCACTACCAGCTTGGCTTGAGCTGCTTGCTCAAATCTGAATCTGGGCATTGCTACCAAGCAGCAGAGGTAAGACTTTGAACTCATCAGAAAGAAGGTCAAAAGAGCAGATTTTCTCAGATCTGTAGTTATCTACATGGGGAAGAGTACTTTGAAGAATGCAAAGTTGTTCAGTCTAGCAGCAAGATATGATATGATTCAATACTTGGAAACAGAAGTGAGAACAATTCAGACTAGACATAAGACTTGTATTTTTAACATTGTGGGTAATTAGGCTTTGTGAACTAGCAAGTCAGGACTGCAGTGTATTTTTCGTCGCGAGAAAATGTTAAGATCCAGTATTTCTCTAAAAGGTATATTCAGCTCAACCATAAGTGTAAGACTAGAAATAGGAATTAATTCAGGGATGTTCTTTGACTTATGTTATATGGAAAAGGAGGAGAATAGAATAGATAATCATAGTATGGCATTTTGCCTTAAAATGTACATAATTGTGAGTTTGAAAAGAGAAGAGAAAATGCAAAAGACTTGTGGAACAGATAGTTCAATTTAGTAGACATGGTGAGAAATTCTAATCTGTGAATGCACTTCTGTCTCTTTTGTGTAGCTAAGACTCTACCCAGTATATTTGAGCAGACTTGCACTGGTGCTGACCAGATTTACTCAGGAGCTGGAAGATTATACCTCAGCTCAGCTTCCACTGTGGATCCACTGCACTTCCCTCAGTGACTGCACAAAGTTTGAAAAACTTTGCATGACGGTATGAAAGAGTATGAAAACCTGTCTGTGCTCTCCAGGGCTGGCAATAAAACACAAAATAACTGAGAATGAAAACAGCTAGCTTAGGTAGATGAGAGAGAACTGAACATCTACTTAGACCTGTAAGTTACATGATGGCTTCACACTTCAAAGCAGTAACTAAACCCATGACTCTGACAAGTCTGTCTGCTCGACTCTCTGCTTGCCCAAGCACTGAAATGCCAGTTCAGCAGATGACCTGAACCACCCATTCCTATTCCCTGTTGACCAAAATCTAAATGATATTTCCAGGAATGTCATATTCTTTGTGTCATTTTCCCCCTTTTCACAGTTCTTGCAAATCTCTCAGACACCTGGAACGCTCGAACAAGGACCAAATCCTTCATCTCCCACAATGGCAATAAACTATCAGAATTTAGGAATAGAAATAGGTTGCAGCTGCCACATATAATGCCACAGATAGCACAGAATGGAAAAAGTCAGCTTTTACTGCTTTCCTAAGAAAAGAAAAATTAACCCTTGACTTGCAGTTCTTTAGTCACCTCTTATTTGAAGCATTTTTTCTTCCAGTTATTTCCAGGAATAAAAGCTCAGAACTAGAGCCTGCTCTCACTTGCTGCCAGTTAAACTTTTAGGGGTAGTTTTAGAACTTCTGAAAAAGAAAAGTTCATCTTCCCTGAACCTGTGCATTGCCTAACAATGCCCATAATCATTTGCTCCTCATTTCATCAATTTCTACATTTATTACAGTTTTAACACAGGTAAGAGATAGCTTAGATTTTTTTTTGCATGGTTGCTAGACCCTTTCTAATGTCAGAATGAAGCTGGGTATATAAAGATTTCACAGATTAGGATCACTGCATGGCTAGTACAGTCCTATTTGTTTCTAAGATATTGTAGCAGCTGAGATCAGAGGAGGTATTTGGGCCAGTAGGTCAAGTTTCACTGGGAAAGAGGATGGTGCTGTCTGTGAGGGATCCTAAACCCAAGCAAAACAAGCAGTATATAACACTGCAAAGTCTCCCAAACTTCTTTCATGAGACACAGAGGTGACCATCAGAAATCTTGGTTCTAACAGAGCTGGCTGTTAAAAACAGAAATATTAAATTGTACTGCATCTCCAAATGTGTATACAGACAAGCTTAAATAATAATTTTCATCAAGACCCTCAGGTGTTATTAACATCCTTACTAGGCTTCAGATAGTGCTCTGTTTGGAAAATGCTCTATCAGCTACATCTGTTCACATATGAAATGGCAAAATATAGAAAAATGTATTATGCCACAACTCACAAGAATTTTTTCCTGAATCACTGACTTCATCAGCAATTTGGAGCAGGTGCTTTGAAGAGCCTTCTCCAGCAAATCCCTGCTTTTCCCAGCTCTGTCTTTTGAGGACTCATGCCCACACACTGCACTTTTTTCAGCAACTGCCAACAATGGCTCCATTCTATGACACAGGAAGACCACTCACACACTGAAATGGCAACTGTCTGTACAGCATCCTCTGAGGCAGCTCAATGAATGTCAGCCTTGTCTTGGGCTCTGTTTCTCATATAATTTCTGCTTTATTTTAATTGTACCTTAGCTACATGTGCATAAATCTTTAAAACACCACATTTTAATTCCAGTTTTGGACCCTCTTTCTAGAGGCATGCAGTTGATTCCTCATATAGATTTGCCCAGCGCGTGAGTTGATTTAACCAAGGAAACTTCCCAAGCTGTAGAGCTGTGCAAAGAGCAGAGTCACAACTTAGTGCCCTGTGAAAATGCAAATCTTCCTGGCACATCTATATTTTTATGCACCATTTGCTCAAATTCCTTCAGTACTCAACAATGTGAGAAGATCTTCACCAAAAAGTAAAGCAGTTCCTGAGATTACGAGCTTGGGTTATGGCATAGAGAGGATATCATCAGAGAAAAAAGTACTAAGAAAAAAAAGAAAAGCCACAGATACCATGAGGAAAGCATGAGCAACCCTCAAATCTTGAAAAAGTGCGTGAAAATCACTGTCATTTGCTGTCCCACTTGTTTTGGGTGTCAAGGATGGAGCATGTCTAGGTTCCTCACCCAGAAAAGGATGAGAAAACTGCAGGCCAGTACAGGAGATGCAGCTGCAGAGATTAATTGCTAAGACACAGCAGAAAAGAATAAGTCAAAACAAGCTAATTTGGGAGTATAAAACCACAGATTTCCTCATGTTAACAAACCTTTTTGTGCCAGAGCACTAGACAGCAAATTTTATACTGGAGAATTCTTTCTCCAGTTTCTAACTGATTTTTCTTTCTTGCCCTTTTCCCCAAATAAGAGACCTTATATTCAACAGTATCTTGGTACATACTGGTGCATATTAAGAAAAGACCAGATTCAGTTCAAATTTTTCTTGTTTACAATTTCAGGCTGAATTCTGCCCTCCAGTCCTGACTCCAACGGGAGTAACACTTGTGTAATTGAATACAGAATGCAACCCTTAGGGCTTTGGTCTGACCAGTAACAGAACTTTATGTGTGTTTAATTCATTTTTAGGTTTAGGCATTTTTTTCAAATTGGGGCATAAGTTCTGCTCTCGTGTTAGGAATGAAAATAATAAAAAAAGGCAGAAACTTATATTTGGTTTCAGTTCAGTCATGCATCCATGCATACATCCATATATAACATGTAGAGAGAAAGAGAGGAAGGAATGTCTGGAAGATATTATTTTTAGAGGTATATAACCATTAGACATCCTTCCTTATTGTTGAAAAACCTTCAAATCAATGCAGTAACAAAACATTCACTTGTTGTTTATTGATGAGGACGCTCTTGGGCCCAGCTGTAACAGGGTCCTGTTCTGAGGGAGAGAGCCTGCAGCAAACTCCCTCGGCTGCACTGGGGGCAGGATCAGGCCTGGCTGGTTTCAAGGTCACTGCATAATACATTCATGTTTACAGTACTGAGCACAGAATGGCCTTTTTTTGGTAGACTTTTACTTTCCTGTAGGTTTTGTATTGGGAAAATATGACAATATATTGTGAATATATAACAATTTAGGGTGGGATAAAATATACCTGAAGAAAAAAATAATGTGGTCATAAGGAAGGATATTTTCATTAAGAAACTTGGCCTACTTAAGTCTGTGCATGGATCAGTAATAACCAACCTCCTCCTGAAATCCTGAGTTAATTCCCAAAGCTACAGTAACCCCTAAATTATCAAAGTTTTTCCAGGCCAAGGGAAAGTGGCTACTGTACCAAATCTGAAAGCAAAATTGAGGTAGAGATAAAAAGGGCAGAGATAATGTTAAAAGGGAACTCAGAGAGAAATAATAATTTAAAACAAGAACCAAAATAACACTACTTTGATTTTCACTCTAAAAAATATTTCAGAAGGCTTGCACCAGGGCCAGTCTGGAGAGGAACTGGGAAGCTTTTGCAAATTATGGCATCAGTACAACAGACAAAATGTTAGGACATTTTAGCAGATGGGGATGAGAAGAAAGTGCAAGGGTGAGATGATATTTACCCGAGTTATCAGAGAACTGATATGTGAAATCAAACAGTAATGGTGCTTTGGTTTAAAGCATCCACAGAGGCAGAGAAACAAAATGCGATTAATGCAACATTGATCTTCACTAAAGTTCCTATGGTGCTAGTTATTGCAGGCCTGGAAATTTATTTCTGTGTCAGGTAAAGAAGTAGAGACTGTAACAAAACATTAGTATCATATGGGAAAAACGTCAAGATTAACTTTTGTACAGCAGTCATGCCCCAAAATCTTTTATAGTTGTTAGATCACATCAATGTGTATATGGATAACACAGCCAGTTGATACAGTGTGACTGGATTTTCAACAGATTTTCCACAAAATCCCTCGCCAAAGACTCTTAGAGAAACAAAAACTTGAAGATTAGTCATGGGCTAAATGGAAGGTATTCCTCAGGATTAGCAACTGGTGAAAAGAAAGAAAACAAAGGGAAACAGTAAGTGGTCAGTTTTCACAGAGAAGGACAATTACTGACAGAATTTCACTGGAGAGCTCTCTTGGGATTCTGCTGTTCAACGTATTCATAAATTATCTGGAAAATGTTAAGTAGCGAGTTATCACTGCACAGTTTATGAGAATGATTCAGGATTAAATCTATGATGTAAAGTGTCATGGAAATGACTCAACAATAAAAATAACAGATGGAATAAAGGATAAAAACTTGGAGGTAAATAGCCTTAATATTTACAGGAGACTACATTCTCCTCTCAGGATATTTTAGACAACTGTGAGCCTTTTGGCAGTGCCAGAAAAATGCTATTGACTACACAAGTCAAGGAGGAAGTTAGGAGTTACCAGAAGAATAAAAGAAAGAAAATATCATTGTGCTTGTGTATAAGTCTCTGGTACAAGCATACCCAGAGTTCCATGTGCAGCTGGGGTGAAGAGCATTGAGCTGATAACTTCACAGCCTGCAAACTGAGCCTAGTGTAAAACCACCCATCTTATACTTCTGTAGAGATTCTGAACAGCACAGCTAACATTATATGCTCAGGATGTATCTATTCCCACAAGGAATAACCATCAAGTGTGTGCTCTATCAACTAATCCTTTCTGGGAAGGGCTGGCTTTGCTATGTGTGTCTTGTATGGGTGGTTTGTGTGAGCAGAGTTACACTTTGTTGAGCAGTGTATAACTACACACTGCTGTCCAGGAAAATGATGCTGTCAGCATGGGGATGCTGCCAAGTCGCTGAGGGGATTCCCTTGTGTCTCCTCATGCTTCCAGGGCATCCCTATGCCTCCATGTCAGGAAAATATAAGCAGTGGCTGGAATGGACTCCCTGAGATCTGTTTGTTAGAGGCAGGAATTGCTAAAAGGCTTTTCCATGGCAGAGGCTATAGAGTTTTACAGAATCCAATTCTACATATTCCTACATCTATGTGGGCATGTCAACCTAGGTGTGCATGTGTGTTGATACTCCTATATGGCCAATAGAGGTGTTTGATATTAGATAGATATATAGTTGTCTAATTGTGAAAATCTTACCATGTGTAGTAAATCCTTTTGCTAAGTCAGATTAAAGGTGCTGTTACTCATGGCAATGTAATACTATCTATAATTTCTGTGTTAAACTTGACATTATAAATCCTTTAATCTGAGTATTTAAAAGCTGTTCTATGGCTCATTTTTCAAACAGCATTCCAGTTAACACATTTACTGCTAATGAACTACTAACTTGTTCTCTTTCTTGGATAAATGCTGTTGACCAACATTATTATTTGCTCGTCAAATAATAATTTTTTTTTTTGCTTTTTAATTTAATTGCTTCAATAAAAACATACACCAATAATGCATTTTTAATTACACTTCCCAGGTGACCTATGCAAAAAGAGGTTTTATAATGAAGCTACAATAATTAGCCTGTCATAGTCCAGTTTGGGGCTATTGTGTAGTTGTCCTTTCCATGGTTCACCTTAGCCTGACTGGAATTCTAAAAGCCTTATATATTATCTCCTGTAACACTTAGAAAGGTATTAAAAATGTGCTCAGTACTGGCAGAAGCAGGCTTTCTAATTATTGTCAACTATTTCCAGAGTGACGTGGTAGATTCCCTTGAGAACTGAAACAACAGCCCACTCCAGGATTTGTAATAGGCCCTAGAGCCTAAGTAGTTGTAGACAGAGCTGTTTCCCTCAGGATAGATAATTGGTTTACATAGCAGCTCAACATCTGAACTAAATCTGTTTTTTCCTATTGTCATTTCGCTGTTAAATATACATAACTATTTGGGGGTATTAAATACAATGTGGCTGACTATTTAATAGCAGAATAATTTGCATTAGCTACTTTACCTGGAATGCTAATAACTGTTATCACCCTACATTTCCATGCATAAATGATAAATATTATTAAGGTGAAATTCTGTACTCCTTAATCAAGAACACCTTTCACTGAAGCCACTGGGAGTTTTGCTCAATTAAATATTGTAAAACATATCTCTCAGTTTCTTGAAAGTAAGATATCATCATTAAGATAGTCTGCCTAATGTTTTTATTGGTCAGCTTGTTAAATGAGTATTAATGTTATGTACAGGTATAACCAACACTGTAGGGTGCTGATCTTTTATCATCAGTTTATAAACCACTTTTATGAAACGCTCAATTAGCAGAATTAATGATTAAGAGACAAATATATTTACTGTCAGTGGAAATAACCTGATTCTAGCAATTAAATGTCCTGAGTATGAGTTGCTATAAAGAGAGAAAGTGAGTTTATTTTTAAAATACACTTTACTTTAAGTTTGCAAATGTAGGAGCAGTATGTACAAAACAATTGCAAAAGAAATCAAGGCACCACAATAGTTGTGGTCTCTTCCTTTAACAAAGGATGTCTTAGTATTTCAGGTAAGGAAAAAAACCAATTGTAGATCATTTGAATGAAACTTACTTGCTCACAGCTTTTCAAGGAACATAAAATCCTGAGCCTGCAAGTACGAAGTACTTCAGAAATTCAGGATGTTCAGAAATCGCAGGATTACATCCTAATCCTTGTGGTTAAATGTGATACCCAGCTGTGCAATGCAGTTAGAGATTTCATGTCTTTGACACTAAATTTGGTCATGTTGGAGTTGATGGACCCTAATAACAAGATTCATCCTGAATTTCCTATTTGTCCCTTCATTTTAGTGAGTATCCTGGGTGCATAAAAATATTCTTGTGCCTGTAGCTTTTTATCTGATGCACACAAGAACTTAAAATACCACATATATTTCTAGTGTCCATCACTCAGCACCAGCTCAAAAATCACATGGATGTTGTGATTTCAAAAGCACTGCTTTGTCACTCTTTTCTTCTGATATTAAAATGTTGTTGCTAGACATGTTCTGTCCCTGAAAGGAAAAATTTCAGAAAAAGAAACAGTAGGAAATCAATTTATAAGAGTGGTCAAAATGTGATACCCTGAAGTTTACAATTCTTTGTAGAAATACCTAGGGATATCTCGTCTCATAAGAGGTACAGGTCAGACCCTGCACACCATGACTGTTGCCATTGATTTCAGTGTATTGAGCCAGTGGCTCCAATTCTACAAAATACTCAAGTCCTTGTAAAAAACTACTAAAGCATAGCAAAACCATTAAGAATGAGCTTAGCTTTAAATTTATGCTTAAGTTAAATGGAAGGCAAGACGATCTAAATCTGCAGTTCCCCACTACCAAGAGGTTCTTGTGCCCAAAACAAAGCACTGTATTGTGCTGGGAGATGCAGCTCCTCTCCACCAAGACTGGCGTGGCTTGTTCCAGAAACACAGTTATCAAACCTAAGTATTTTAATGAACAGTAAACAATATTGTTAAAACAAAACTTAGACTAAAACTAATATGCCTAACATGCACAAATATGACATGGCATATGTTTTCTGCGTAAGAAGACTGAATTTCTTAGAGGAAGAGACAGGATGAGTAAAAAAATCAGTCATGTGAGTTGTCAAATATAACCTTTTGGCATTCTAATAAACTGTTGCTTGGATAGAAATATCAAGCTATTACTAATGGCTATTAATGTGTACATGCTTCATGTAATTTTATAGTATCTTATTTTAATATCTGTAATTGTAATGAATTGCAATTTGGGAAGGAAACAATTTTCATTTACTTTATATAACATAATTATGGACCAAATTAACCCCACACTAGTCTTAATTACATTTAGTTTCATTTGGCTGATCAAGCAATTAATGTGCCACTGTATTTTGGAAGTAAAAACCAAGTTGTTATGGTCTGTCTTCAAAAAACATGTACTCATCTCAAATGTAGCCACTGTGTAAAACTGTCCTTTGGAATTTTTTTTTTTTTTTCTGGTTTACTGTACATCCGTATGTTGCAGCACAAGAATGTGAGTATAATGAGGCCCTTCTGCACCTGGGGTCCTGTTATACTATGCTGCTTAATAATCTTCTCTTCATGCCACCCTTTATCTTCTGTTCTCAGATTGTGCTTGTGCTTTTCTCTTTTAATTGGGAACTAATTTTAATTTTGCCATTAGAGATGATAAAAAATCTTACATATAAACTTGTGATTTCCTCAAGCCTCTGTATTGTCATAGTCTTTTTTTTTTTTTTGAAGTCAGGGCTGGAACTAGCTCCTTTTGCTCTTCTGGCTAAAGAATAGCAGAAGGAGAATATTTTTAAAAGCCAAGACTAGAAAACCCATAAAATATTGAGCTGCATACTGATGTTCATATTTGGATTTTCCTCAACACTCCAGTGAAATCAATGCCAGCAGAATGCAGGAAGAAAACAGTGTAATGGCTTTAGGATCTGACCCATTAGCATTTAGTACTATCTATCAGTGTGTCTAATCCTTTTCTACTAATTGAGGGAGAAAACAGCCTTTTACAATATAGGTATGTTGTGAATTTAATTAGGGTAGTACAAGGTAATTTAAGCACAGCTCATAAGAAGGGACATTCTCACAACAACATAGGCACTGTATTATCTATTTATGAGGATTTGGAGGTACTTTCAGAAATCAAGTGACTCATGTCATAGCAATCCCTTTTATTTTCAAAATTTAAAAAAGAAATGACTATTCCCACGACCTTCGTATTTCTCAATGGGAAACAGCAGTGCATTTAATAACAGCATTTTATTTATGCTGCTTTTTTAGAGATAATTTGTATAGTTTGGTGACTTAGAGGTAATTTTCAGCAGCTTTCTTCCATTTAGAGGGTGGGTGAAGCACCAGTCTACGTGGGACCATATTATTTGCCTTGAGAGTGCATGGTGTTACTACTGGGATTAAGTCTTTGCTCGACCTCAGGAAAATCTGGGTCTTAATGTACTCTTCAGCTACTTCAGTCAAACTCTAGCACTTTTTTAACTGAAGCAATTCAAAGCCATTTTTAAAGCTTTTTTTAGTGTCCTTAACAGCAATTCTGAGAAAGCAATGGCTTTACACCTCCTTTTGCTCCATATAATGCTCAAAGCTAAATTTCGCTCCCTGAAGAACATTAGTCAAACTGACTTTGTAGGGTTCTTTACATGACTAAAATGAATTGGATTTGACCTTTCATTTTTGGCTGGTCTGGATGACAATCATCAAGAATATCATATTATATTCATGTCAAAAGCTTAAAGATATTCCCCCCTCCTTACTCTTGGTAGTAGGAAAGACAGCTTTTTTTTTTTTTTTCCCCCCCTATGTGTCCACTGTAAATTCTTGCCTTAACAGCTGTAAAGAGCCAATGAAAATTTGGGCAGAAGGAATGTCAAAGCATCTGTAGCCACACATTTCATCAAGATTTTCCCGCATTTCCCCTAATGGAATTGGCCCATCAGCCAGTGCTTCCACTCCACAGTGTGCCCAAAGCTGTTCCCAGCTGCTATGGGTCACCTCCTGCCCAGACAGGGGCACGGGCTGCACATATCTCAGCTTCAGCAGTTTGTCCTGCTCATGCAAATACTCCAACCAGGGTCACCTCATAGGTGCTGAGCTGATACAGCTCAAAGGCTGATGTGGACAATGCTTAGCAAATGATAAAAGTAAATCTGGCATAAAGTCACTCATGACTTCTCAACTGCAGGAGAAACCAATCTCTCCAAGATAGAGACAAACTCTGTATCAATTGGATGACACAGTAGATTTTTGAGAATCAGGGGTCAGAGCAAAGTATATCTTCCTGCACGCTGATTTGAGTCAGATCATGTGGAGTGTGCAAGTGAAGGTGGAGAAGTCTGGTCCTATAGGAATAGCCTGATCAATTGGGATAAACTCAAAAGGAATTTTGCTGTTGCTTTCACCAGTATGGGAATTTTACTCGCACACGAAGCTTCATGCAGTTAGAAACAGATGTTAAACATGGAATTAATTATACCAAGATTTCCCCTAAATTTTCTCTAGCAATCTTTCAAAACCAAAAGAAGGCAGCCTTCTCTAATGCTGTTATATACTACATTCAAGGGAAATTTATATGGTGAAGTGATACAATCTGAGGTCTAAGCACACTCATTATCAGAAAAAAAAACACAGTAAAATGAATAGCAATTAGGGCCATGTATTTTTTTGATGAAAAGAAAATGAATGCACTGACTACTGAGAAAAGAGCATATCTTTCCATTTCTAATGCAAACAGTTGAATCACTGTCCCATAACTTTTACTGAAATAAGCAGTCCAGATGTGGAAATATACAGGACTTTTAGCTGCATTTTTCAGCTGGTTAGAAAACTTCAGCATGTTTACCATGATTTTATTTTCAAAGCACTACTCTGTAATTTTTAAATTATTAACTGCAATGAGGCACAGGCTTGGCACTTCCTGCAAAACCTGTTGGACACAGAGATCATTTCAGAAGAGGAGAGCACAGAGTGATGCATGAGCAGTTCAAGTGTAATCAAGCTTTGAACGTGAAAATGGGGTTATGGCTCCATGTGGCAGACTGAATATGTCTTCCCAGTTGTTCCACAGCATGTAGAACACACATCAGTAACCACTCAAACTTTTAATAAACTAATCCAGCTTTCTCTGTAACAATTGGTGAAGTTGCAATGCCCTTGCCACCTGTGGAGTGATGGCAGTGGGAATGCCACAATGCCACACTGCATTCAGGTTCTCTTTGCTATCCAGAGCTATCAGGGAAATGGCACTTAGGGATTGGATTGACTTCTCTGTATTGTACCAAAAAACCCCACCAGAGGTAATAAAGGAGATAAACTAACAGAGAACAATAAAGCCATTCTGAAAAATTGCTGTTAACATACTAAATAAAGATAGCATGATTGAATTGTGATTTAGAACTGCCTCCTAATATTCTTCCAAGCTACAAAGTATCTTTAGGTCTGTTAGTGAAAACTGAGCAGCATGTTGTCAACTACCTTCTCTTATTTGCAAGATGCCACTCTAACACAGCCTCCTACTGTTCATTTCAGAGGAAGCTGAAGAGCATCCTAAATAGTATTAAAATACACCTGGCAAAAAAACAGTTGCATACTTTTAATTTTACATTATTTTTTATTTTTTTAAATTCTTGTTTTAGTTTACACATTGTACATCATACATTTGTTCATTAGTTTGCAGAAGTCAGTCAGTCAGTTTGATTCCTCCAGTCAGTCGTTGGTGAAAATTATCCAATATTCTACTCTATTTCACACTCAAAGCACTTCCATTATGGTTGGATAATGGTTGTACCATCAATAAAGAGTATGAATCCAGTTATGTGGAGACCTCAGCTTAACCTTTCCATATGCTATTGATATTTATAGAGCTTCTGACATAATCAATTAGTCTGAAAACTGGCACTCGTGGAAGGTAAACCCATATGAAGGAACCATTGCATCTGCATTTTCATTAACCTTTCAGATAAGTATGTAGAAAAAAAGGACAAATATATACCATATGTAATGAACACTAATCCCCCAAATTTTCTAATGATATTGCAGATCAAGAATAAACTTGTTTACTGCTATCGTGATTGCTTAGCTCTGCAGCTGCTTTCATGAGTGTTTTAATCTTCAGCCAGACATCTAGAAACACTATGAAAGTGAAATGAGATTATCTGACTCTCGTATGATACTCCTCTGAAACTAGTACTGAATTTAAAGTCAGATGCAAATCCCAGTTTTGTATAGTAGCAAATCGGATTTGAAGTCAGTTGTTAATAGCTGACATAGCATAGACATTATCTAGGAAATATTAGACACACTACATACAAGTTTCAGGGGAATATGTAAGCAAGCCAGTTTTGATATCTGGAGATATCTGGAGATCTCTGGCCCTGGAACAATTGAGCTGGCCTTATTGTGGTTCATGAGAATTTGTGCTCCCTTTCCACTGACACACTCTAGAAGTACACTTTTGCTTTGTTGGAAGACTCACTCTGTTGAGCACCTGATTTTTGTACTCTCTTGATGGTTCAGAACACAAATCGTGATATTTTAGTCCTTTTCTAGAATAAAGATTTAGTCATAATGGAAACATTTTCATCTTGAGAGAACAAGCTGTATCTAATTATTAATTAAAACATTACTATAGTAGATTAGTTTTCCTGGTCTGTATGTTTCACTCTATTAAAGCAACTCAGAAGGAAGAGATTTCTGAAGAAATGAGTAAAAGAGCTGAAAAGAAGAGCAAGTCCTTGGTCCTATCACTGTCAAATCCACATGACTGGTTCTGGGCACCTCAGTAATGACAGCCATGCCTAGTTGGGCTAGCCCTGAAAGGAGTCAAAAGGATCACTTCCCAAAATAATGCAAATTCTTCCCTGCCCTAAGAAGAGCGTGGGAGGTACAGCAGAAGAGAAATCCAGCGGTCTCCGGGCAGGCTCAAGGAAAGGACCATATGAGAAGCTATGACCATATCTGCTATCACCTTTGATGATTTACAACTGGATCCAGTTAGAGTAAGCAGTGAGGTTTCCATTCACTGTTGAACACAATGCTCACCTCTCCTTGGACCCAAGCCATGTGAATTACTTAGGGAGACAGACAGATGGGGTAACGTTCCCCCTGCTGCAGCTGAAAAGGAACATTCACATAGACTTCAAAGGGGCCAGACTTTCCTCAGTCATCAAAGGATATTGGGTCCTTAGTAATAATTCCTTTACATATGCATAAGTACAGTCTAGAGAAAAATTGAATAGATTATATGTAAGGAAGAAAATGTCTTCAGAGCCTGGTTATTTAGTACAAATTGTTTAGTGTGAGTGAGATGTTTGCAGCAGAAATCACTTTAGTTGCAGGACTACATGGCAAGATATTCTGGGGAAAGGAGTGAAATTCGTTCATTAATTAAAGAGATACATGGCTTTTACATTTAAACAGTAGGGCTAGAAAATGTAGTAGATGGAAGGCTTTTTAACTCATAAGATGGTGTGGTAGAAATGAAGGCCTTGTAACCTTATTGTAGGAGTCTGATGGGTTTTTTTTTCAAATCCCATCTTATGCGTTTAGTGCAGCTCTAGCCTTTTATTAAAATGGGAAAATATATTGTTTATAAAGGCTACTCTTGACAAATAGTAACTAAAGAAAGGTGAAAAAATGTATTGTTTCCATAATCAGAAATACACTGTAAAATGGAATAAAGTGATAAATACAGAGTGTCATTGCTTGTTTTTGTTATCTGTCTGTGCCCAGTGGCAAGAAAGTCCAAAAGAATCACGAAGAAATTTTTAATANAAAAAATGTCCCCTGAAACCAAAAGTCCCTTTAAAATCTCCACACTTTCTCACCCTTTTCTGGGTTTTTTCTTTCCCCTGCTCTTACTTAAAAGCCTCTGGGTGATTTGTCCTATTCCCTGCCCAATAACAGCCAAACCATTGTTTTAGGGAAGGTATTTTTAATGTTGTATATATATATTTTTTTTCTTTTCTTTTCCTCGGACATTTCATCCACACACTGCAGAAAATGTGAACATAAGCAGCTGCAATATGAGATGAACTCTGAACACCAAATAGGTAGGCCCTAGAGGGGAGGAACTGAAATATGAGCTGCTTATTCTTGGAGCCCTTTAAACCCTCCAATCTGTTTTAAATTATTTTGGTGCCTCTATTTAAAGGTTAAATTTTTGTTGTTGTTGTGAGCCATAGTTTAGTAATACAAAACCTGGGCAACATCAGCATAGAGTCAATTCAGAGATTACACACCCAGGGTCTTTCCTGATCCTGCCTAAAGTGAAGCAGCATGTTTATACTTAGCAACACATTTTGACATGAATGAACTTTTCACGTCTCTGCTCATAAAATAAACACGTACATTCAGCAGGAAAAAAATCATCTCACTCAACGATCCAGCTTACATATGTTATTTACAGACCATATGTCGAAATCTAAATATGGTTATGTATATGCAAAAATTATAGATATCAAACACTGACTTCAGAGCTGTGCATGAAACATCAAATCTTTTCCATCTATTACTAAATTCTTTTTTGGTGCTAAGTCTTTAGTACATTAGATTTCACTAAAAAACCCCAAACTTATTTTCCCCTCTACCCCTTTCAAGTGAAATCTTGGCACCTAAGCATTTATGCTTTGTTTTTCCTTCTACAGTATTTTGTTTCAAGGCACTCATAATTTGAGCACTAGGGCTTAGATGTCAGCATGAACACAGTTTTGATGGCTGCTTTTTGCCATTGCCACTTTGAGCTCAGCTCTACTAAGTGCCAATGGGAAATTCCTAAAGGCCAAGGCATTTTCAATAAATTAGCATCAAGACACTGTGTCTTTGTGTAGCACTTAGGTGAAACTTGATTCAAAATGCATATTTGGGGATTTCTGACAATGCTTCCTCTGTTTTTTATGCAAATAGAAAAAACATTGGAATCTCTTGAATTTATATGATCAAAGATGACCACCATGAATGTGTCTGGAAGCATTACCAAATGACAGAAATACCAGATACGGTGATATTATGAAGATTAAAATAGACATCCTTAAAAAACTGTGCCTTCTAAGGAACATTGGTTTTTTGACAATTCATTAACTTTACATATTTTTAATCAAACTAATTTTGAAGCATCGCATTTAACATCAAACACATCAAATGGTTACCGCTGGCTGGGGACTCAGAGACTTCTAGAATGTAGCAATTAAAGGGTTTATGCTCCTCTCAATGGGCAAACTAAACTCCATTACAATTAACTAGAGAGAGATTTACACATTCTTTTAAAGACATGGGTATACTTTCAAAGATATTAAGCAGGATGGCATATGCTCCTTCCACTACAGCCACTATGATACAAACTTGGTGCATGGATCTTTTTATTCAAACCATGCTAGGAATGCTTTGTGTTTTGTTCTGCTGGGCTATTTTCTTTCAAATACTGCAACTACTTAATGAAGAAAGGGTTCCTGCAAAGATATTTCAGTTCAATAGATCCATTTCTCTATGTAAAGACAGAAAATACAATATAAAAAATGCTAAATAACTGACTGGTTTGGTAGTCCAGCTGAAAAACAAGGTACATCTTGCCACAGGAGGAAAAAAATGTCTAAAACATACTAGACCTTATCTGCCCCTCTAGATGGAAGATTTTTTAATTTTATTTTTTGTTACCACAATCAACAGAGTGAAATGAAAATGCTGAATGAAGAGAATTGACATTTATAAGGTTCTTAGAATTGTTTGAAAACAATTTCTTTTGAACAATCGTTTGAGTATTTTTGCCATAGTCATGTCCCAAAGATGAAGCATTCAGGACCCTCAAGCTTCACCTCTTACCAGGATTTGCTCCCTATTATGCTGTAGCACACTTCAGCCCCAAGCCATGCTGTCTGCTATCACAACAGGGAATCACAGAATAATTTAGGTTGGAAAAGACCATGGAGGTCATTGTGCCTATCCCTTCAACTAACTCTGAAGAGTCCAACACTAAACTACTTTCCTTAGCACCAGACCTAAAGGGATGGTACCAACTCCAGGGATGGTAGCTCAACCATTTCCCTGGGAAGTCTGTTTCACTGACTGAAATGGGGCTTTCAAAGAATGCTGCCAGAAAGGTTTAAAGGACAGCAACAGCATTTTCAATCAAAAATTACGGGGTTTAGCTGTAAAGAAAACCATTGTGAGGAATCAGAAAATCTCTATTACAAGAAGAATTGAAAAGATTGTAAACAGCTACCAATTTTTTGTTTGGTAGGCTGAAATTTTCTAAGTTCTGATGATGCTATGAGCGGGAATTAAGGGCTTCTACTGCCCAAATAAAGCTTTGCAAAGGTCAGATATCTAGTTTACCTTCTTGTTTATGGCCACATGTTTAACGTAGTACTAAGAATAGGTATTATTGTCTTATTGTCATGTGGTAACACCCCTCAGGCAGAATAATATAATGGGACTGAATCTTCTTCCAAGTCTAGAAAGAGCTACCAAAAAAGAAGTGAAGTTGTTGCACAGCTCACTTGCAGGATGTGTTCCAAAATTCTATTCCTCATGATGCTTCTACTAAAATGGATATATTCTTACTATATTTAGGAAGAAACTCTCTGTTTCACTATTGATGGGTCTTCATAAAGATCAGAAATAATTATTTTTATATGATAACCCAAAGGGTTTTTTTTTCCCTACAAATTATTGCAAAAAGTCTACTCGAAGAATATTGAAATTATACAGATTGGAATTGCAGTGAACAATAATTGAGACAATGGACCATTCACTACTTCTGAATCATTTTTCTAACTGACATTAAGCTCTGTGAAGAATATTTGTGAGAATCTCACCAAAAATACATCACGGTTGATCTAGGTTTCAGGGCTAATATAGCTCATCCTTTGGCTGATTCTGATAAGGAGAGGTTATCATCCAAGCAGAGTTTACTGCAAGTTCATAAAGAAACTTCAAAAAAATGAAGGTTTTAAATTAAATTTAATTTCCTTCCTTATAGTTATTCACTTTCTGCTAAAAAAAAAGAGAAATGTTTTCCCCACCCTTATCATAGGGCTCAATGCATTGGGAAGTTTTGAAGGTACAAATTGACACTTACTTGCTACATTATTTGTGGTGTCAGCTTGGACCTTGTGGATGAAAATGGAATTTTTTTTCTTTTGACTTCCCTGGGCGTTGGAACAAGCTCAATATCCACAGCAGCTAGAGAAAAGCTTGCTTAATTTAAGTTTTTCCAGGTTTTTTTTATACAGAGATACACGGTGTCATGGGTTTTTTTATTGTTTACCATAATTATGCCTTTACTTGAAATTTATATTTAAACCAATGCATGGTTGTCATGGAATTGTTGGTAATCTGTGATTACATTATGCTGTCTTTTGCCAGGACACTTGTAAATGAGACATTATCCTTGGAGATTTTCTTGGCTGAAAATGTGAGTAATTAAAAATGTAAACAAATATTATCCATTACATATGCCACAATAATAAATACTTCAATATAATGCAAGTTAATGACTCTTTAGGGATTCAGCCTAATCCTGTTACAGAGTGTTTCATAGGTGTACAAACAAACAGTTAATCATTTAATATTTTAACATGCTTATTATATTCATATAATATAGTTCTCAATTGCAAAAAAAAAAAAAAAAAAGCTGAAGTATCACTGTCTAACAATTACAGAAAATGAAATGTAATAGAGGCAAATGGAGATGGAAACCCAGAAGGTGTTCAGGATAGCTCTTGGTCTGCTTTTCAAACAGACACCAGATAAGGAGGATGGATATGAAAATTGAGGCATTTCTTTTGCTTTTTTTCCAGTAGAGAAGTTTTCATACCAGTGGCAGGGATATTTATATCTGGGCTCTGAGGGGACATGACCCAGGAGGGATGTGGCAGTCACAGCCAGCCCTGCCCAGGCTGCTGCTGGGTGCAGGGAGCAGAGAACCTCTCTGGCCACACAGCAGCATGGGAGAGGGGCATGGATCTGTGGGAAAGGGAGGTGGGACTCAGTCAACATTTTTGAAAGAAGGTGTTTCATTTCTATGTTTCAGATCTTGCTCTCAGAGTCAAAAAGCAAACTAAGCCAAATGAAGAATATCCTCCAAGCACTGGGAGGACATTTGCAAAAGAGTTAAGTGAGATCTGGTGTTGGCAGAATGTGCTGCACTCAGGGCAGAGGAACCGTGCAGTTCAGGATGGTTCCATGGAATTACAGAGGAGCCAGAGAGCTGGGATGTGCAGGGAGGTTCTGGAGGAAAAGCAGTGGATCCAGGCTGGGTGCTGGCTCTGGAAGGTGCACAGAGCTGCATGTGACCCACCATGACCCCTGTGGCTCCCATGTACACCGAGGCACACTGTGGCCCACTTGAAGGACAGGTGAGCTACTGAGTCCTTGGGCAGCTTCACTCAGCCTCTTCTTGGAGCTCCTTGTTTCCAAGGGAGTGACCCATGCCATCCCAGTGCAGCTGGACTAGCTGATCCTGCAGGTTCCCTGCATCCTGACATCAGGGACTTGGCTTTACTGGGATGCCCAATAGCACAGTGCCTTTCCCGTTAAGGTAGCGCTTTCCCGATGGCAACCAGCGCATCACGTTTCCCTGGGATGTAATCTTGCAGCTGCTGTGATGGGCTGGCTGGGGCAGAGAGACTGCCACAGTGTCCACAGCCACAGGTTGCCACAGGGCCCATGGGGTGTGTTAATTGATTAGCTAATTCCTATTGAAATGAAATATCATTTCATGTCAAATTCCCCCTGGCTACAAATCTTCATCCTCCTACTGACTTCATTTGTCACCTCAGTGAAATCACTAAAAGTATTTGCTTCTCTTCCCTATTTGTAAAAAAGGACTTGAAGTTCTCATTTCCACATCTACTTAAGTCCTTTCCAAACTTGCTGTTTTCCAGTTCTTGACAAATTTTCATGCCTTTCCTAATGCTTTAAATAATAGTTCAGCAAAATTTGCCAAATTACCTCTTTGAATGAATTATAAAAACTCCTAAATACTCAATAAATCTCAGAAACTTTTCCATAATTATTTGCTGTAAAAGGACAGTGATCCTAGGAATCTGCATAAAGACACAGCTGAGTCATCCTTATACCAGGCTCTTAAACCTTGCACAGAAATGCTCTGTAATAACTTTGAAGTAATATTAGCAAGTAGGTCTTATTAACTGCTCTATGGATTTGAAGGCTCTTCTGGAGGACAAAGCTTATAGCAAAAGTCCAGGGGTCAATTTTGAAGAGGAAAACTCTTGTTTATTTGAGGCCTCTTTTTTTTTCCCCCTTTCTTTTCTGGGATGAATGTCTAATAAAGCCAAACCACTCACAAACAGGAAAGAGAAAATAGCTGGTGCTCGTGCCATGGGCTTTCTCAGAAGCTAAGATCAGCTCTCTGACAGCTGAAGTCATTGTAGGTATGGGCACTTTATATCTGTCTTCTGCTTACATTTTTCTGAGAATACCATCTGACATACAAGAGGTGATATGAGGACAGACAGGCAGCAATCCCACCTGCACACTTTAGCAACGAAGAGCTTTAGTCAAACCAATACAAATAATCCCAGAACTACCTGGCCATGCCTAACTAGCAAAGCTCTTTTACATTATTGACAGAAAATCCTGTCTCTAAGTTTTTGGAATTTCTCCTTAATAGAACCTCTTTTCCATCTAAGTTTCATCTTTCCAAATTTGTGTTACCCATTGCCTTTGATAAACTGCTTTGGTTTCTATATTGGAATATGTCTGTTCTTGTATCTCTAAGATGTTAGGTTTCTCTCATGGTTCACAGTAAATTCACAATTTTTACAATAAAGGACTTACTAATCCCTAGGCTTGAGGTGCTTTCACTCTGATTCTTTCATGTACATCTGTTTACAGGATAGTACTCCTATCATAAAATGTAAGGGAAGGCTTGGTACAGATGGTAATTGATAACACCACCTGGAGTTTCATCACATCTGCATAGCTACAGAGATTCCACAAATCCTAACCAATAAAACCAAGGATAAGCTATTCCCCTTTTCTAATCAGTAGTTTACCAATAACACATACTTCAAAACATTGTTCAGGAGTAAAGATATTGGAGTACAAGCCAGTGTGCCCTACAGAGTGGGGTGTCTGAAGTCAGCTAATATCAGAGGTTTGCTGCCTCATTTATTTTGATTAATTGCTTCACTGGGGGTGGGCCAAAGGGTAAGCCAAAATTCCACATCAGGGAAAGGAGATCTGTGTTTCACCCTCTCAGTTCCATTTAACTCTTAAAATTTACAAGGAAAATTCATCATACTGTTAAGAGCAACACCAAAAAACCTGACAGAACCATGATCTCCTTTCTTTTGTACTAGTGCCTTCTTTGGACAGCAAAGGCTCAGAACTTCTGGCATCAATGATCTGGAATTACCTGGTTGTTTCAGAGATGTGTGATCATCCCTAGTCTGTTTGCTTTTTTTCCCCAGACTTTTGCTGTAAACTCTACTACAGAGTTCCTGGAGCTATTTTCAGGTGTCATGTCCATTACAAATTCTTTTCCTACCACCAATACCTTAATTTCATCCTCAGTCCCCTCCTGCTACCTCCTGTGAGTGCCATGGCTGCACAGGGACCATGGAGGCAGGGGACAGTGGGAGAGACATATGCCTACCTCTCAGCTGAAATCATGGATCTTTCCAATTCAGCCGTAGGTGATTACACCACCTGCTAAGCCTGTGGGCATGGAGCCCTGGGTGGTGATTTCAGCCATAAACTTTCTGTTGTGTGGTGTTTACCTTTGCTATCCCCCATGACAGGTTTCTCTTCTGAGCAGTAGCCTATGGCACTCGGCTGGGGCGACAAGACTCCTGTGCCACGCAGTATACAGGGAGTGACAAATTAAAATGACAGGGCTGTCTTACAAGATTGGGATCTAGTGAAATGAAATATTTCTGGTCCAGGTAACAGAGGTAGTGCTACATGGTAATGTGTGGGAAAAGTCAGTGTAATTTTCAAATGTCTACAACATAACTGAGTTTGTCAATGTCCCAGCACTATCATGTCGCATCTTCCCCAGGTGCAGCTGAAAGTATGGCTGGGGGGACTGTGTTTGCAAAATTAGCTCTATTTATAATACAAACTTTTCATTTTTATCTCCTCTAGCTGTATTAATGGCAGCGGAAAAATTAATCCAAAGAGCCATCATGAGCTTAGAAAATCATATGATAAAACTTCTTTACAATGAAATTCACCATATTATCTGATACCATTTTCCCCTCTTTATTTCAAACCGAATAAATAAGTTAATCATGTAAACATACACACAATGCTGCCCTCTGATTTTCTGATTCCTATTGTCCTATTTAACTAACAGAAAATGTTGATCTTTTGCTATGAGCATTTCATAGTCCTGAGTTTTAAATTCATTGTTCTGCATTTTAAATTAAGGCTTGAAAACTTGAAGAGCTCTTTTCTCCCAATGGGTCTTCAGTAAATACACACAAATATTTTGTATTCTTAAACACGGCGCTGATGTACACAAATGGATAATTGCCTCTACAACTTAGGTATCTAAATCTCTGCCTTTCAAGTGACATTTTGCATGCTCATTTGTGTGTAAGATTACAATGAGGCTTCAAGTGTCCAGACTGCATCAAAATCATTCCTGAAATGCTTATGCCTCTGTTTAATTAAGTTGAAGTGAAATTCATGTTATTCAAGCACTGTTAAATCAGGCTGAAGTTAGTGAATCTGAATGACATGCTGTAACATGATTTTAAACTAACTAAATATGTGACATTTTAAGGTGCTTTCTTTTTGTTTGAGAAGCAAACCCCAGGTGTTTTGTAGAGCAACCCATGGAAAATTAAAGCCTATTTTTCATATATCTGAGAGGCAAGAAAGTCTGTGTTCATCAAAGAAACACAAATTCCTCTCAGAAATAAAGAAAATTCATGCCTTGTACTAAATTACTAAATAGAATTCATAATTTCTGAAGCACCGTAGTAACTGAAAGATGTTTTTTTAGTGAAGTAATACCCAACCAGAAGTGCAACGGTAGCTAAGTAGGATACAAATTGTAGCCCCCCTGCCTTCCCATTTAATTTCAACTTTAGAACGATTTCAGTCCATCAGTGAACATGTTGAAAGGGATCTCATTATTAAAAATTCAAAATATATTCTCCATGATCTTTTATTCTAAGAACTCCCAAATGCCTCAATGTACAGAAACACACATTTTTAATGAACCAAATGGACTTGTTTTTATAACTGACAGGAGGTGCTGGGAATTGGAATTGGAGGGGGGGAATCAGCTAATTAAATCTAAATCACCAACAGTGAACATAATTTCCTTGTCCAGTCACTTCCAGTTTCACCAGCTTCCTTGTACCAGTCTCATACTTTATTTCCTTCTCTTCTTTGGCTTTGTTACCTTTGAATTTTAATTAGACAGCTTCCTCCGTGCTGCCCGGGTGCCAGTGAGTACTGCATGTCATGGTGTGTGAACACAGCACTGACAGGCTCAGTGCTGTCAGCTCCTGTGCCCCAGCCCCGCTCCCGATGCCTGGAGCTGCCTGGATCCCGGGGAGGATCCGGCCCTGCTCCAGCAGCCCCGGGCAGCTCCGGCCGCAGGGACCGCACCCGCGGGGCACCTGCCCTGTGACAGGACCTTCCAGGGCTTCCAGCAGCTAAAATGGAACAAGTCTCCCACCATCACGCACAACTACAACTCTTCAAGGCTTACAGCACGGCCAGATTTTCACAGGGATAGGGAAGGCTGCCTCCCTGCCAAATTTCAAGTTGCTATTCTAAAATACGAGGTTGATGAATCTGCTAGGAAAGGAACTTGCCAGATTTCACCAGCATTTTTGTTCCTTTTTTTTTTTTTCTCCCTAACAATATTCTTGAAACATCCAAATCTTCTGAGATGTTGTCATAGCTAAATGCACCTCAGATGGTTCAAATTTGGCAAACACTTGGGAAACAGAGTTTTAGAAAGGGACCTACTGGGAAACCCTTAATAAGGAACAGAGATAACAACCCAGTCAATGTTTACAGTGAAAGAACAAACAAATAAACAATTGTGCACTTTAGTTGCCTTGACAGTAAATCTAATCAACATAACAGATTGCAATAGATCTTTTTCCCATTAAAATGAGAGCTCTGAGTAAGAGTTAAGAAAGGTAGACCTTAATTTTTTACTAGCTGAAGAAGAGCAGTACATACAGCAATATTCCACATTTAAATGGAGAGTGAAAAACTGTTTCACAGAACACACAAATTTGTTATGGTATGTCATTCTTTGGAGAAAATCACTTTCAAATCAGACTGCTATTACTCGCTCTGTCATAATCCACCCTGGCACCTGCAAGACAAGGAACCTGCATATTAAATCTGCAGAAACTCTGTTCCTTCCCAGGGTTTTTCCAGATTAGAGTAAAACTGTACTTACAACATTTGGGCGGTTGCTGGAAGTACACTTTAGGTAGCATTGCCAGAGGAATCCTGTGCTTGGAGACAGAAGACAGGAGAAGACCTGGGGAAAGCTTTTATGTCATGCCAGTGACCAGCATAACTAGAAAAGGGGTAATGCTGCAGCTCTAGTCACTGAGCTGCAGAGTCATTTTTCAGTGGGATGGAGAACTTAGGGACTGTTCCTCTGCTCTCCAGCTTAACCCAGTGTGCAGGATACCAAATACGACTTCTACATTTCCTTTTGACATCACACATATTAAACAAAAATCAACATGGCCTTTTGATTTTATTATAAGTTATCTGGAGCAAGAGGTATATTTTCCTTTTTTGCAAGAATTCAGGAAAATATACAGCAATGTATACATTGTAATAAATTAATGAAACCGAGAAGCCACTGCTTAAGTTAATTCAGTATGGCCACAATATATCTCAATCTAATTAAAATTGAATAAATATTTTTATATAAATCCCTTTAATTGGTGTGGTCTTACGTGTGCATTCTATGTCCTGAAATTATGACCAATAACTTGTTCTTCCAGCACTGCTAAATAATTGCCTGAAGTCAGAGGATAAAGAATAGAGAAAGCTGAAAATCCATTATGCTCTGTAAGAGTCTGACTAAAACTAATTAGCTGCTATCTAAATTTTCACACCTCTATTTCATGATCATCTTCTCTTGTAAAAATAGACACATGCACTCTGAAAGGAGGTAAACATAAATGGTATTGAAAACATGAACATAGGTCCAATTTTGAACTCTACTCCAGCTCCCTGGTATATGGCAGAGACACTGGAAGGGTCAGGGGTCTTAGGAGGGGGATCCTCCCTGAAGGGACAAAAGAACAGCAGTCCCCTAAACAGCCCACCACATTGGTGCCCCAAATGTTCCCTCCCTCAGGGCTTTATAATTTCACAAATACAATGATTATTTTAAAATTCCCTGACCAATGTGCTTTGCATGTTGAAAATGTATGGATTATTGCGAAGTTTAAATAGGTGTTGAAAGTTTGGATGATGTCATGAGCAACAGCAACTAATACTTATGACTCTTATTGCTAAGGGTCATGTAAAGCACCTGAATAATTTGGGAGGGGTAGTACTTGCTGGGAGATGAAACTATATTCCTCTTCAAAATTAGCTGATCATCTTCAACTTTTGCAGACTCACAGGGTCAGTGTCAGGAATGTACAGAGACACTACTGTGGAAAAATTATTGTCATAATAAAATGCTGATCTTTTTGCATGAAATTTTAATCTCTTCAGGAAGCACACTTACACATTATGGCAACATCCATTGGGGACAGTTGGGATGCTATAACTTCATTTGCCTGTCAGGAAATGCCTTCTATTGAGCTGATACCAAAAAAAAGTGCCTATCTTGGTTTTGTATGCTGATACATCCAAGTTTCAGCAAGTTTTTCTCTAGTACTGTTATTTATAGGCTCACATAACCAAAGGTTTTAACATACATTGGTTTGTCCAGCAAAACTCAAAAGCAACTCATTCATCTGTTTGGGCTTGATTAGATGGGGAAACACAGGATCATTTCCATAGATAAACTCTTTATTAATTTGCACTATGAAATTCCTAACCTGAAACCCAGAAGCATTTAGAACACCAATGCCTTATACTGAGAGGATAATACAGACTGTGAACTTCATAGAAGGCAGGCCTCTAGGATAGTTACTTTGGACACTTTACTCCCAGGAAATCTGAATGAAGAACTCCACCTAAACTATTTTCATTTAAGAATAATTTCTACAAGAGTTTATCTCATTGGCCTTCTTCAGCTCATTATAAATGAAAGACTTAACGTGCTTTCAAAAACCTGTGCCTTTTCTTGGAAGCAGTCAGTGAGTGCAGACAATAGTACAACAGAGGACAGCAACATTTTATCTCTCAGCAAGATTAAGAACTACCTTGCTTATTTATCAGCTGAATAGCATTTTGGCTGCCCTTGAGACTGAGATAGAGTTACTATATTGGTAATTACTATACCAGGGCATTCTCCAGCTCCTCTAGCAAAGGTTTGGCCTGTATTTCCTCGCTTTGCAAACCATGAATCTGAATGGAAAATTGAGTAGTAATCAGTCTCTGACTGGGACATGATCCTGTTGTAACCCCAAGCTGCCTTTACACAATGTTAGATCTTGTTTTACATTACTTCTTTTGTCTTGCAACACAAAAATTTCATATTACAGTAGATAGCTGTCCAGGTTCAGCCTTGCCTACAATGCAGTAATTTAGACATACACACTGAAATATATTCATATGCGGTCTTAGACACTCTCACGCCAGTGAGGCTCTGCAACCTAAAAGTTCCACATAGCAAGTGTTCCTCAAGCTCTGCATTTTTCTTTGGATGGTAGGTACCATCTTCCCCTCCAGCAGTGCTGTGCTGTGTCCTAAGGAGGTGTCCTCCAGAGCAGGGCACAGCCCAAGCACAGCGTTTCCCTTCGTGCTGGAGATGGGCACCCACCGTCCCTCCTCACAGGGTGCCATTGAGAGAGGAGGGATTTCTTCCTATGGGGACTACTTCTCCAACATTTTGCTCTATCCTTCCAGCAGTCAAGCCAGTGGCTTGTTGCCAAGCCAAGAGCCTGCCTTGGCTATCAGATCTCATTTATGTCAGCGAGCAACGGTCTCGGTAAAAGAAAATGTTCGCAGTCAAAACTATTCTCGGTGAAATCAAAATAGTCAATGCATTGTCAGGGAAGAGTGGTGCTGCCCTACCAAATAAATGTCACTTTGGAAGCAAGTATATTAACAAAAAGTATATGTGTAGGCAAAGTCCAGACACTTGTTTTGACAGTGTATGATTTTGCTCCCTTGTCAAACTTCTCTTATTACACATGGAATCACACTCTCATTTTCAACAAGTACATGACGATGCAGGAGATTTCCAGTACATCACAGCACGTATTTGCCTTTGGATTGGCTTAATGTATTTTTAGGCTTATCCAGCTGGCTTGGAGAATACACATCAACCAAATTCAAGCGCTGCTTATGCTTTCATTACAAAGGTTTACACTGGACCTACACTCTGCATCTCCTCTTTCCACTGGGATACATTTCTGCAGAGTGATTTAGATACTTTATGTGCCTCCATGGATCTCCTTGCTGTAAACATGGAACTTTATTTAAAATATGAATTCCTGGATTAGACTCAAATAAAATGTTAAATAAGAGATTTTCATCAGTAATTATCTACCAATAAAAATAGTTTTATATGCTTAATAATGAACATAATTGGAATTTTTTTATGCACATTACTGTGTAAGTATTTGCAATTATTGGTTTATATTATTTTTTCTATCAATCTTTATATCTCTATGGAATAAAAAAAATAGAACATTTTTAACCTAAGCATATACATTTGTAAACCAGATAAATGTTGTGATTATCTCTTCCTGTATATAATTCCTCATGAGGGATTCAGTTAATTGAACATACCTTTCAAAACATAATCTATGGCTTAATTAAACTCAGCAAACATAAAATTTGAAATCACATACCCTCTATTGGCAGCAAAGTTAGGGACTTTTTAAATTCCTTTTTGTCCAATGCTACTAATGACTGCTTTGCACAGGCACAGAATACATGCAGGTAGCATGACTATATCCAAAACAGAAGTTAAGTTTTTGATTTTCACTGTCAGGGATCAAAAGTCTTTTTTTTATATACATACATCAACCCTTTCAATAACAAAATAAGAACTTATTGACGTTGAGTAGATTTCATAGCTTGTAGAAAAGACACATATCATTTTAATGTGTGAAATTTTAATCAGAAATGTTGTGAAGGATAAAGGTAAACTGACTGCTATAATTAATGTGTTCTGCCACAGATATTTAGCTGACACATTTGAGAAGTGTGGTTTATGTTAACTATTCTGCTGCTTGAATTCTGTCCTTGTTAAATGATGGTACTGTTTGACAGTTTTAAGTTATGATGCTTTCCTGTCTTCAGTAAAGTTTTTCTTCATCTAGAGTATGATCCTGTAAACCAGAAACTTGCAGTACTGCAGTGGTAGGTGGACAATGGACATGCTGACATAGATAAGGCTGTACTTGGTGTAGATAAGGCTGTACTTGTAACATGAGTTAAACCTGCTAGCAAAAGTTGTCAGGCTTGAAACACTTGAGTATTGCCTTTCCTCTCCCTCTCTCTTTTAGCATTTCATATATTCTATTTATTTTATCATTCAGCTTATGAAAATTTGTGCCCATGTGCCCACAACCATCCTCTCTTGAATCAAAAAAAGGTTCTCTTACCCATGGAATGCAAATTACTAAAATCTATTACTACAACAATAACAAGGATAGAGTTATGAGAAGATTATTGTTCTCAAAACAAAATGCCTATCTGTTACATCTAATGCACTTCTGTAAAAAGCCCAAGGCCCTGATTCTGCCACTGCTCCTTGCATTGAGTAGAACCATATGGTCCCATTGGAGTTGATATAACTGCCTTTGGAGTGTGCTACTACTCAAAATAAATAAGACTGGCAGGATCTGGCCCTGAATGAGCACATGGGCTCTGCACCCTGCCCTAGAGGTTAACAAACTGGGTAAGAAAATTCCAGGGCTGAAGGGGATTCAGCTGAGAAGGCCCTCTCCGATACAAACTTCCACCCCTCCAGATGTAGGGCCTCTTAAGGGAAATGCTCATTCAGCATACATTCACTTTAGTAGGTTTTGCACAAAGATATATTCTTTTTACATATAATTTATATATTGTCCTATTTCCAGAAGCAATGAGCTGCCTGTGTAACTAATTGCTTTAATGAAGGAATGACAAACCTGGGACAGACAGGAAATAACATCTTCAGAATCGCATTTGTCATTCTGAAGCAAGAGAAAAGATTTTTTGGTGCAGATAATATTTGGTTTCACAACCAACAGAACTCATTTTGCAGTCCTTAGGCAGCCAGCTTCTCTCTGCCCAGTAAAGACTACCCTAAATGCACATTTTACCTACCAAGCAAATAATGTCTTTAAAAAGTTGCTCTTGCAAATAGAAGAAAATTGTTAACTTTTGCTGCATCATAAACCCCCCATCAGTACAGCACATTACAGGGCATATTTTCAAAGGGTACTGGATTATGAGTATGCAAAATAAATCCCTATGATCTGTATAAAATAGATGATTAAAGTGGTTTCCTCAGAGTGCAAATAGAGAGAAAAGTATCATTTACAAAAAATCCCATTCTAAAAGTCAGGGATTCTGATTCTTTACTTTGCTTCTGGCTCGGATGTATCAGTCTTACCTGAAAAGATCTACTGCAGGCGCCTCTTGCCATGCCAGTATGGGTGTGCAGCAGACAAAAGACATACCAGAAAGGGGAAGACAGATATGCCACTTAAATTAAATAGGAAATGAATTGGCCAGCAAGTTGGCATGTCTGCTGAGACAAATCATAGACAACATGTCTCTCAACAACAGAACTTATTTGTTTTCTCTTGCCAACAGATTCATCACTGCCCAGGCAAAACAGGCAAAATACATTAGTGTCATGGTAAACTGATAAAGAGAAGTGCCTCAATCTAGCATCCTCAATGGCGAAAGTCTTAGGGCTGTATTGATCTGTGTTATATAAATCTTGTTTTCTGTCTGCAGAAGTGAATCAGGAATGACCCTTAAGGTTAACAAACATTGTAATGTCTTTCAGCTGGGGCAGATGCCTATGTGCTCCACACATTGTATTTGGTCAAGTCCCATCTTGTCATTTTACTGCCAAGGAGCTTAACTAATTGCTGGCAATCATAAGACAGTTTGATGGAAGCAAAGAATTCCTGCAATTGTTGCCCCTCTCCCTTTTTTTCCTCAGCCTTAACAAGCACTCAAAGCCGTGTAGCGGAAAACAATCAACACTGAATTAGTCAGCAGGAGTCTTAGCTGAGCTGGAACTTTATGTAATTGGCATGTCATGTCCGTACATAGCCAGAAGCAGGCCTGATTAAGCTGATGTATTTTGTTCCAGTAAACTTTTACAAAAACCATTTTACCTCCTCTTGTTTGGTTGCACGTCATAGCATGTGCTTAACCTGAGATTTTTCTGCAGAGTAAAGGCACTAGACAGTCACCACAGGCATTTTGGATCAGAGAAGTATTGTCATACTGGCATGTGCAATATTACATAACAATTGAGCATCTAGAAAGAGCCAGTAACAAAAGAAGCAAGTTCATTATCGAAGCACAACTCTTACACCAAACTTCTTTGGTTTTTGTGCACAAGTTTATTTTCTTACGGCCTATTTAAGCAAGTTTGAGAAAACAAGATGCTAGTTAAAGTTTTCTGTTAGAACTATTTCCAATTAAACTTGAATAGTTTTCTTGGGGTTTAGTAAAATTATTCCAATGCAACAAGGAATCCTTCCAGCAGAGATACTACTCAGGGCACTTAAGCAGTCCATTCTATCTGATCCAATAAAATTTTACTGTGCGTTTTTCTTCACCCTACAGATAGATTTAGTCTCAAAATGCTAAAAATGCCAGTCTGCATGGAAAAGAGAAAGTATCTAATGCTTATTGCTAAAAGTAAATCATAAAGCTTAAGGCATACCAGCTGTGTTCTTTCGTAGTAGTGCCTTTTTCATCACCTTAAATCAAACTATATAGTTGAACTTGGCATAGATTATTAAACCTAAAAGAGTGAGTATTCCGTGCCACTATTACGTCATAGTTGACAATATAAAGACAAGATTCAGGGAACTAATGGAGCTTTTTTCCTTTTGTCATAGAAAGGTCAAGCTAGTTTTCCACATTTTATATGTGTGTCATTCTCAATATAGCAACAGAATCTCATATAGAAAACAATGTAAGTAAATGTCTCTACGAAGCTACTAGTCACCTGATCAAAAGCCAATGTTGAAAAACACTTCTAATGACTTTCTCTTATGCATCAGTGCACCTACTAATGAGCTGCCAGAAAAGGCTTTGCAAAGCTTTGCTGAGATAGAGCAGGAATGTGAGAAGCCTGAGATCTAACTTCCCTGCTGTGATCCCTGCCTTTCTACTAACAGGGAGCCCAGGCACGGAGCTGCTAATGAGCATGCTGGAGAGAGTGCCCAGCCCAGCTCCGGCTAGAGACAATCCACCTGTCTGCTCTCCAATGCAGGGGATGGTGCATGACAGTAAGACACCCCGTTGTATTTTATCCTTAAATAATTCAGGTATTTATTGATTTTCTTCACATTTTTATTTTGGGGCTTTTTCTTATTGGTTTGGTTTGGTTTGGCTTTTTTTTTTTTTTTTTTTTTTCCCCCCGCATTGACCTTGCTCTCAGTAGCAACTCTCACTGTCTTTGGAATAAAGTAGGAAGTTTCAAAAGCAGGTTTTCCCTCCATAACTGCTATTTGATTTGATCTAAGGAAAACAGTGCTGTTGTAGTACATATTGCTCTCCAGAATAATTCCTCCCATAAGATAATCATGCATCCTTAGCTTGATACTACAAAAATAGTAACCCAATATTAACAACTTTAAAAAAAAATTCCTTAATATCCTTTATTTGAAGAGAAAAAAAAAAAACAGATATAACAGCTGCCTGACACTAAAAATAGTGCAAATTGCATAAATTAGAGCCCGTATTTCAAAGGCACCACACTCAACATCTTCATCTACAGTCAAAAGCCAGCAGGATACCGGTATGAAAAATTTACTTAACTCTGTTTGCAGAAATTCTGTATAAATGGAATAGTTACTGCAGGATACCTTTTAACTCCAAGCTGCTCACATAGCATATCATGACCATACCCAGCTCCCTTTGGGCTTTTCTTGAGGCTACCCTGCCATTTAATATTTTGTTAGCCAAAGAGACAGGTTTGCAGAACAGACACTAGATAACATCACCAGTTAGCAGTAGGGTGTCACAAGTACTCTGAAAGAAATACAAAAATGTAGTAACAGGAATCAGTGATAGATTTCATCTATTATGCCCCAGATTGTCATTGGGAAAAGCTATTCTGTTCAAACAAGCCAGTCAAATGATTTGTTATTTCCACTTCTTGTTGCCTCTGTTTCCTATCAGAGTTTTGACATTAGAAAACCTCTAGTATATCACACCTAGGAAGAAAATGTATCCTCAATGCATAATTGATGTCCCACAGTTTCTTCAACTAAGTCTTCACCATTATGAAAAAGTATCTCAGGGATCTATAGTCTCCTGTTGATACTAATTTTCACTGACATTAATGGGACTTGAGTGTGCACACTGCACACTGCATAGGGAAAAGATAACACACTATTGATGGTCAGGACTAATACTCAGAAAATCTAGCATTAAAATACAGTAGTATTATAAGCACACTAACCTCCACACTTGTAGGCTAGTCTTTCTGAGTAGGAGCTTTACTTTTCAATTCAATGAGTTCTTCTGACAATATTTTAGAAATATTTAATTTTTTTTATTTGTTTTTTTCCTAGCTAACACCTCAGCTTTCCATTCTTAGAAGATTTTAAAATAGTCACTATTTCTTTGCTGAAAAGAGAACTTAATTTAAAAAACTTTCCTGGTTTCCACCATTTCAGCTGAATTTACAGGGGCATGTTGAATAGGAACTCTTGAAAAAATAAATGTTAGGAGCAAATTTTGTGCATGACAAAATAAATTATTCAGGTGTATAAAAGTTTGAGAATGCTAGTAAACTTGCTTGGGCCAGATTTTTCTGAATATATGCAGTGCACTTCATGAAAGGTCTCATACAAATACTTCACTAGTCACTTGATACTTGGCCTTAATAAATACCTAAACAGTGCCTGGTAAGGCAACCCAAGCATCCTTTAGAGATGCTGGAGAGAGTCACCAGATTTATGGAAGGAAAAATTACTGATAGAGGCTCCTGAGCAGCAAATAACCATCTTCTAGGGGGAAATGCTGGTCTTTCCAGTGCTTCTGTAAACACTCTTTGGCTGCTAAAGAAATCTTGCAGCATGGAACTCTCATCCTTCGTGTTTCTACCATACAGCAAACTGCTCTCAGAGCAGTGAGAAACAGTGACCTTGTTATGCTGCACTGGTTATGTTGGCTTGGTACTATCACTCCCTCTTGTTTGGGAGCTCTTTAACACTGTTGTATCATTCAGCCTTGCACACTGAATGAGCCTGAGACACATCTGCTCTGTGGTGAGGCACAGCTTACAGACCAGAATAACTCAGTGGAAAGAAATCAGGCACATAAAGGAAATTTGGTTCAGTTTCTGACAACACACACCTTCAGACCAGGTCTAGGGAAGGGAGGAATATTCCTACTCCTCTGTTCTTCTTCTGTCCTATTCTGTTCTTCCAAACTCCCAGGATGAACAAAGTTGCTCATATCTAAAACAACTCATTTCATTTCCTAGGAACATTAGGTTACAGAGAATATGTAAAATCTACCCCTCTTGTTAGACTGCAAAGCCTAGCTCACCCATGAGATAACTCATATAAACCCTTTTGCTGTACTTTTCTGTAAGTGTTCTGTGCCTATTAGTGCATCAGCCCTATTCTCTGAGGATATACTGTATAATAGAATTAAAAGTGCTTTGAAATTGCCAATCATCTTTCAGTCTGCGCAGTGAAGGAGATATATGAGAGAATGGAGCTTTTCTATCTCTAGCTCCTCAAAAATTAGTTCATCAAAAAATTTCTGTGAAACATTTTCCTGAATGCACAGATTTTTCATAATTTCAGACAAGTTCAAAGTGTATTGATAAAAATCTATTACTGTACTGTTGTAAATATTTTTAATTATTTGATTTACCTGAATAAAAAATACAATAGCATTACAAATTTAGAACAGAGTATGTTAGCAGACCAGATTATCTTTCAAAATATTTCTTTTATCCCTCTAAGTTTCTAGCTACGGGGAAGACTTTTTAAAAAATAATTTCTTACTTCTTCAGAATGAAAGAAAATTTTAAAATTCAAGACTTGATATTGTTTGATCAACTCTGATTTATCATAAGCTCACACCTTTGCTGGGAAGCAAAACTGAGTTTTCTTTCTCACATAGTCCTGGCATGAAATAAATTCTCCTTTTAATAATTTTGATTCATTATCAGGAAAGGTTGGTTTCCCCAAAGTAGCCGAAATATAGGGGATTTATGAGTCAGAGCAGAAGACCTCTCTAAATGATAGCAACAATTTACAGAGAGTTCCGAGAAGACTAATAGAAATGGTTATGAGGCTGGAAGACATGTATACATATAATTTCACAGAGTCATAAGTAAGACATATGGGGAGAATGATAACAGTCTAAATTTTTAAAGCATATTAGCAAGAGCGATAGAGAAAAAATTAGACTGAATATTAAAAAAAAATTCCTGAAAATGAGCTGAGTTAGGCAGTTGAATAGTCTCCAAAGGACTGATGGGAACCCCAACTGCAAGATACATTACAACTAGACTAAGAGGGCCATCAGGGTGACCTGCCAGGTTTTACTTTTTTCCATGCTGGTCTTCAAAGAATTGAAGTACTAGAAAGTCAGAAGAAAGCAGAATGGAGAAGTTTCAGATCCAAAGCTGCCTTGATACTATTATTTTATATCTTTGCTGAGATTTGCAATTTCCTGTCATTTTATCTGGATTCCTTGGTCAGCTCTGGGTGTTAAGTCAATGAGATGCTGAATGACTTACCTTGGCAGCTGGTAAAGTTAATGTGTTATAACAGATTTTATACGCCATGATTTATGTATTTAGGATTTTTATGTCAATAATTACTGTACATGTTATACGACCATTCCATAAAATTACACATCACCATAAAATAACTGTATATGGCATATCTAATTTTGAACTTTCAAAGACAAAAAATGGAAGTAGTTACAATAATCATTATTTTCAATTTTATGTAGTTAAGTGGTTTTACAAAAAAAATTAGCCTTCCAAATTACATAGTTATAATGTGTTAATGGTAGCATAACATGTCATTACATTATGCAGCTTAATTTCATAGATATTATATGTAGTTGGATATTTTAGACTCTTTTATCCTTATAGTTATTACAAGACACTGATTTCTTTCAAACCATATTCTGCTTAACACTTATGCAGTATAACCTTTGATGATCCAATTCATTTGGACACTTGGATCACAAAAGAAATTGGTGCTATTGCTTTTATTTCTTATTATGAAATGGGAACAGTGCTCCAGCTCCTTGTAGTTTTCTCTGTGAACCCTTCCTTTTTTAGTTTTCCCTACATATAAAACATGTTCTTCCAAGACGGCTGATGGGACAAGGGTGCTGCTCAGAGAGAAGATGCTGATGAAAGTCATCTTGTCTGTGCACTTCTAATGGTCACCTGTGAGGCTTGGACTCATGCTGCCTAACTTTTATAATGGGACACCTAATCTAGGTACTTCAGTTAAGTTCTTGGAATCAGGTGAGATGGATCTGGGACTAAAAATCCCTATATACCCCTAAGATATCTAGGTCACTCAGACCTTTAGATGATGCCATTGTACCCTGTTGTCCTGTTGTTTTACATGTGGGCAAAGAAGTGGTCTTGTGTCTAAAAAATGAAAGAACAGATGGTGAAAAAATCCACCAAAACTCTCTGATGCTTACAACAAAAAAGAACTTCAAATAATACTTCTGATGTTTTGCCTTGACTTCTTCACAAAAACTTCATCTCTTTTAGATCCACCCTCAAAGCATTCAGACCCTTTTAGATTTTTAATTTGCCATCTTCTCTATTTACTATACCCTTAAGGCATGTTGTCTAAAAATTTTAATCAGTATGGAATTCATTTTGTCCTCAAGGTCACTAATGAATATATTGAATAATGCTGATTCCACTTCCTGAGCCCTCAGTACTCCCATCGACACAGCCCCCCACTCACTTGCAGCTATGTTTGCAATATCTCTTTACCTGCTATTTGTCATTTCTTCCTTCAGCCATATATAATTACGGCTCTACAGGAGTATGCCTCATCAGTGTTTGAAATAATTCTCCTTGACCAACCTGTGCTACTGGAAAGGTAACTTCATGTCTGCACACTCTCTTTTCTCTGTCTAGCCAGTCGGGCTGGAGGATGGTGTGCAGAGAAGAGAGGCTATTCTGATCAGTCTTCCTCACGCTTCCCATTGAGAATGATTTATGACACATCAAGCCCCTCAAACATTGCTCAGGTATTTTCTTGGAAAGGTAAATCAGCGTAGTCCGTAAATGGGCTGGGAGTTATTCATTGTAACCAACAGTCTGTGCCATGCCTAGCCTCTCTTTCAGTTAGCACAGCCAAAACATGGACACAGACTGCTGCTTCTTGGGATGAAGTGTAACTGGAAATGTTGGGCCATAGGCAGTAACATAACCCATAGTACTGCAGATTTCTNAGCATTAACAGCCTCTTTCACAAAAGCAATAGTTTTAGAAGAGACTACAGTTACAAGAAATCAATTACTTCAAATCTGTAAAGGAAAGTGATTTGAGGTAAAAAAGAAAGCTGAAGAGAGTAAAGCATCACACAGTACAGATAAGAAAACAAGATCTTTGCCTAAGGACTTTCCCCTTGCAGCAGAGTAAAACGGGTATTTTAGCTGTGACTCTCTCTTGTCATCTCAGTCTTTTCTCCATGCTCTTTTGCACTGTAGTTAAAGCCTTATCAGTCCAGGATTCCTACATACACTTTCAATAATAAGGTAATTGTTTATATCAAAGTAGATCAAGCAGTACAAATTGTTGTTTAAGACTGAATTTCCTATGGCTACTTCACACCTTAACCACCATGTCTGCAGAGTCAAACTGACCCATAAATTCCTCACCAAGTTGTAGAGTCACTATGTGCTAATGGACTCTAATAGAAGAGTCTTATGCAGGATAGCAAAAATTAAAACATAAAGAGAAACCTAGTCAAGTGTGTCTCTTTTTTACCAAAATGCATTCATTTGATTTGCTGGTGTAAAGTGGTGCTTCATGAACACATAATCTAAACATTAATAAAATACATGTAACATTTCTGATGTCTGTCTTCAGACTGGGACTGTGCATAGGCTGTTATGTGATTTACAATATCAAAGGAACAAACATATCTCTAAATTCGTTGTTAGAGCCCAGGTAATATTCTCTGTCTTTCCATCATCTGAAAAGCTGGCAAATGTATGCTCTGCATCATCCATGTAACAATCTTCATCTAACATTATAATACATATTTCTGTAACATTTTTACTACACACCAACAAAAATTGTTCCTCGGCGCTTAGCAGTATAGGTATTTTTTAACAACTCCAACTAATCTCAACATTTCTGCAAGTGATTTTAACAAAGCAGATCACAAATGAAAAAAGATTTTATATATGCTGAACTGAATGCACACACAGCTATATTTTGGAGAAATACATACTTTAAATCACTAGGATTGATCAACAATTGCACTTCCGAAATAGAAACTTTACCCTGGGCAGTTGGACTATGAAGTTATAAGTAGCAAAGTTTCATTTCTGAGGGGTTTTTTATATTGACATTTTTTATATTTTGTTTTGTATTTTAGGTATTTTGCACAACAGATTCCAAAACAATCCAGAATAACAATACCTTCCAGTTTTCCTGAAGATCTTTGCTGACTCTGAGGAAAGATCTACTGCTTTCCCATTCTGTTTAATATGTCCTAGGAAATATGCAAAGTCAAGATAAAGCTAATTTGATAGAAGTGCTGCCAAAACAACAAAAACTGGATCTCTTTGCTACCAAGCTGAATGGTCCATAAAGATCCTTGACACAGGCAGTTCTTTTTCTCAACAGTTTCTTCTGAGATAACTAAGTATTAGTAACTGAGTATTCTGTTGAAATAGATATTCAGACATCCTCAATCAGGACTTGTCTGATTCTTGTACCAGGTTAGTCTGCAACACCTGAAGATCTTCCTCCTCCCAAATCCTACTTTTACACTTCCTCCCAGAAAGGATGCCTTGCTCACCAGGGAGACATGATGGACTTTTTTTCAGTGATAAAAACAATGTCAGGCTATTAGACATCACAAATATTTCCAGCTACTTAAATTTAAGAAGTCAGCACTTCAGGAGTTTTCTAGGATTTTGGGTGTTGTACTAATAATTTACACACTTCAAGATCCACTGCTGCCATTGCCAAATCAGTGCAACTTTTGATTAATTCAAGATCGCAATTAGTGTTTGAAAAATTTTTTACAGAAGCCACACATCTATTTAGCCATCACAGTGAAAGACAAAAAAGGCAAATGTTCAAATGAAAAATGAGTTTACAAGTACTGCTGCCTAATACATTTTTTTCTAATTTGGTGCAGGAACACTAGCCCCCTGTCCCCCCTACAAGGCAACATGCACCCCTCTGGATCCTGCTGTGCATACAATTGCAGACTTTTATATACAAGAAGTGCTGGATACAGGCTTTCAGCTACAGCTACGAAGATAATCTTAACAACAAACCCAAAAAGGTTTGTACAAAACCAGCAGAGATTATCTTTCAATGTTTTGCTCCACAAAATTACGTGACCTATGGGTTTACGAGTATCAGCACGTTCAATTGCTTTCCTTTGGAAAAGTTTTTCCCTCTTACTCTAAACTCCATATGAAGCTGCATCTTCTGATATGTGTTTATACATCATACCTTTCCCTTCAACTGTAACTTCTAAGGGAGTAATTACACAATTCAAATCTTCAGAATAAGCCAGAAATTCCAGGCTTTAGTCATTTGCCAGTCAGCAAAATTTACTGTGGCTAGGACTGTCAACTACTCAGGAGCATGTTCATTTTCCTAGCTATTCAGCCACTTTTCATCTTGCAAGGCCATTGAAATGTTGTTAGTACCTATCTTTCCCATAACATTTTTCATCAAAACTCATGTCTGAACACTTCACAGAGGAGGTAAATGTCTTATATTTAAGAGAGAGAGAAAAGTGAAGATATAAGGAGGCTGAGTATTTTCCCCAAAGTCTGTCAGTGGATGAGTAGCAGGAGTGCAGCCCAGCCTTCTTGGTGCCCTCCCCACAGAATGCTACATGATGATAGTCATGCCTTACTCCTTGCTAAGAAATCAGTAAAAATATAATACCACCTGAGCTGCAGAGACAATCAACACTTTCTTGAGACCAGTTTTGAGTATTAGTTCCTAATATCTTGCTTGGTTGGTTCATTTTTCATTCAGTGACAACACATCACCTAAAGCACACAAGCACCCATTGGTACATTTTCAACCACTGGCCCTAAAAGCAGGACAATCATCAGTAAAGCACTGAACATCAGTAGCTGGTGAACCTAAATCTTGCTCAGGAGCAATGTTCCACTAAATAGGATTTTGCCCTTTCAGGTCAGCAGCAAGCTGAGTTTTACAGCAGCTTAGGAAAAATAAAAGGTATTTTATTTAATATTTTAGATGTGAAACCAAAGAATGCAGCAGTGGAAATAGCTTCTATACTTGTTAGCTCTTATACTAATTAACAGGGTCTCATGGCCCATTCGTTTTAAATGGTGATCTATATTCTCCTTCCAATTGCCACAGCCACTGAATTGGCAGAAACAATCCAAACAAAGCTAGACCATGTGTCAGATGGGTCATTTAAATTTTGCTGTGAAAGAAATTATTAATACTCCCCTTTCAGTAATCACCTATGGGTTTCAGAATTAATAAGCCAATGAGGAAAAAAAGGGCCTTTCAGAGTTTCCAGGCTTTCTTTTGGCTAATTAAATGCAACAATTTTAATTTACATTTGGAACACATAGGCAAGGTTTTACTTCTGTTTTAAAACAAAGAGCATCATCTTATGGTAATAAAATGTGAATCGTGCATATCTTATACAGATAAGACCCTACTTTTCAGTGACTGGCAAGAGTGCATTCAGTAGAAAGATTTCTACTCAGATATTTTCTTGCAATTCAGCATTTAAAAAAGAATCTCTGGTGTATCTGGCACACCAGTTCTTCCAGGGCAAACTCATCTAGGTCTACACAGTCATGATTTAAACATTCAATGACATCAAATTAGGTAACAGAAATAAAGAATTAACCCATTTTGGCAAGATTACCAGAATTCCCATGTATAAGTACTGCATTTTTTAAATAGAACCTAATAAGTCTTTTATTTTATTACAGTCGTATCTAAAACACTTTTGAAAGGAGTCCTACAAAAATTTCCTCTTTTAAACTGAAATAAACTCAAGTCCTGTACACTCACAGGGAGAACCTGGATTTTTTGGTTTTTTACCTTTAAATATAAATGCTTTCCTATAACCACAGCCTAGCAGGGAGGCAATGCCACTTGGCAAAAAAAAAGTTATATTAAGTGCACTTGCTGGAACTGTTTATACTTTGTTCCTGAGAAATAGATTGAGTACTTGATAGTATAACACAATGAGAGGTACGGGTGGTGGAGATCGGATTGGATGCTTGGGCGGGGGGAGCGAGGAAGTGTTGCTACCCCAGGAATTTATTTTTAAAGTGTCTGCTATTTCATGCAATCTGGTCTATTTCAAAGGCAAACAATTTGCTCTTCAGAAGTATCTTTATGAGCCCCAAGGGATGAAACTCGTCCCTGGCAGAAATGATTTAGCAGTATCCAGAGAGGGGGTGAACTCCTTGAGAGGCAAGGGAATAATTTTTTGAAGGGTGGCAGAATTTTAACAAGGGCCTCTAGTGAGTTCTTGTGAACCCCTTTCAGCACATCACTGTTTTATTAAAATATTCTTCTCAAAATACTGAAACACTGACAGCTCCTGTAAGCTTGCCAAAAATTGAGTAAGGAATAAAAATAAAATGTTAAGTTGACATGTGTGAATAATTTTGATTTGATGATAACACCTTTTGGAATCGAGGCCATATTCAAAGCTGACTCGTAACACATTCACATTTCTAACTTACATGAAATAACTCAAACTTTTCAGGCATTGTTATGGTGCAGTGAAAGGACGAGATGGTAGCAGCCGAGCTCAAGCTTCCCTCTGAGTTAAGTGAAAATTAAAAATACTTTAGGTCTTTCTGTCTGAACCTAGAGGGGCCAAGGTCATATCTGGTACGCTCAAAACAGGTTGGTTAATGCGTGCTGGCTGATTAAAGTAACAAACTGCAATCAAACTGAGTAAACACCAAAAGGAGGAGGTAATTTGGAGGTAATTGATTTCTGAATCTGGACATGGTACTGAGAAGATATGGTAAGGAACACCCATATTCTTACAGGATCTGGCATCACACTGTCTTGTGTGGGTCTATTCCTCCTCTGGTCTCACCTGGGCCTCTTCACACAGTGAGAGGCCAGGCAAAGAGGAACAAATGAACTATAAGAACCTCTTCTGACAAACCCTTGATGTAATGATTTTTCTAAGACCAGCGCCATGCACTGTTCTCCACTCCCCACCACATTAGAACTTCAGATGGTTAACTTCAGAAGGGTAACACTGGACTGACTCTCCTCTTCCCTCTGTCCCACCACACTGTTGTCTCTGTTCCTGAACTCTTGACTAGTGGCCACCACTTAATGACAGCAAGGCTGGCAGGGGAATGGCTGTCAGTAGTGTTAATTTATCTATAAATCTCTGATCAAATGCTGTGGTCAGGAAACAAGGGGAGCAAAGTTGAAGGTGAAAAGAAAAAATTTAAATGGAAGAGCTATGAATAAGTCCTATCACAGTCAGATGTTCCTCCTCACAGCTGTAATGATAGAAACACACCTTTTACAGATAAAGGGCTGAAGGTTTCTGCTAGGTACAGGAGTACTTGTACCTAAAAGTCATTCTCTATTTTCTTAGTGCAAAAAGAATATTCTTAGGCATTATATTTTTAGACATTCCTAAGGGCTTTTCAAGGGACTCTGACCTCCTTTGGGACAGTTTCTCAGCTAGACAGGGCTGCTGCATGCTGTCTTGGGGGTGTCGTGGCATTTATCTCTAATTCATGTGACTTTCCCTTGCCTCTAGTTTATAAGTCAAAGTGATTAATCCAGTTCTCAGAGCTCAATCGATTGTGCAAAAACATACACAACATAAACCCACCATCCTTTATTTGGCTACTGACTCAGCCAACCTGTAGATCCCTCAGCATGGCTGAGTTATGCAGTCTGCCTTGTGTTTCTGAACAGATTAAAATGCCACTCGGGACAAAAACACAGATGACCTGGCATATGTCCATTATTTCACTGACCTCTGTTTGTATGTAATTCATTGTGGATCTGAGGTGTAACATTAAAGTGTAGAGTATTACTAATATGGCACAGGCCATTTCTAGGTCCTACCCAAAGGCATGAGATAACATTGATAAAGACTGGCAGACCTAATGGGCAAGCAATGACTGGTATGTGAACCATCATTCAACAAGTCCAGAAAAGTTTGATTACGAGAAACCAAGTCCAAGTGCTTTGTTTTCAAAAAGATCATTAGGTCAGATTTGTGAAAGTAAGGAAATGGGTAAAAGACATGCTATGGACCACACTTTTCTGTCATTTGGTGAACACACAAGACCAATGTAAATGTTTTCTAAATAGAACTGGCTCCTGCTTTAAGTGGTTTCTACTTAGGTATTCTTCTTCTTCTTATAAGTGCAGATTTTATATTTGTCCTGAATAAAGCACAGAAAATGCAAAACAGTTGAGGAGTGAATGAGGAAGTTATGCCACCTCTTTTTTCCCCAGTATAGAATGTTTTATTACACTATATTCATGAAAGCAGGTTATAATATATTACAGCTGAAATGCTGGTCTCACTAAAGTTGTCAAATTGGAGTTCAGACTCAACTGCAGGTTAAACTCAGTCCTGTTAGATTACCAAAGGGTCTTAAATGTATGAAGGCATGATTTACAACATTACAGAAATAGATGTCATATGATGGTATATTTAGAAAATATGAGCTAGAAAATGTATATGCTGAGAAAAGATTGAAAACCTCTATTAGGAAATTATTCATCAGTAATTCTGACAACAGGAATATTTGCCCTGATTTGCTATTATACAATCTCTTAATTTATTATCTAATTAGTTTTCCCAAATGCCGTATTTATCTGAAGCTCTCTCATCAAGTAATCCATCCTGGTTAGATTTTCTCTCTCACTGGCTATAATAAACACCACTTTTTTTCTTCTTGAATTTGTCTTCTCAACTGCTAATTTATAACTTCTGGATTTTCTTCTTCTGTGATAAGTTTTCCTTTTGTTTTTTTCCCATGGTTTTCTGGCACAGCTTTTTCTCAAATGCAGCCTTCAAAGTAGGAGTACTGGCTCTATGTATTCACCATGACTCTCCAAAATCCCGTTTCTCTTAAAATGGAGCAACTCATCCTTATCAGCTCTTCCCTAGAACTACAAAGTCCAAAATCCAGCAAGGTACCACCCATAGGATTGCACAACAGTCATCTTGATGGGCTTACCTAAAAATAAAGCCAAGTGCACAGCCAAGGACAGGCATGAGTCAGAACTTGCCCAGGTAGTCCTTGAGCCACAGACCACTGCACAGAGAGCTCTTGTGTTGTTTCCAACACAGATTAGAGGAGGCATTCACAGAAAGGAATCCACTTTCAGCCCTCGGGAATCAAGCACACACAATGGTAACAGGAGCAAGGACAGAGGGGATGAAAGACAATAGCCAGCAGGTGACAGGAGGGCACGAGTTTGAGTCTGCCATGGTATTATGGCAAAGTTGTAACATCTTAGTAGGACAGCGAATGACAGAGTTGGGCAATGCTTCCTGTTGTTTATCAGAAAACTGTGTCCTAAATGTACTTCCTATACCCCCTCAGAAAATTGGGACAATCATCTCTCATACTTATTTTACCTAAAAAAAATAAAGTTGTGCTAGGTTCCCAATCTGCTCTTGCAACCTCTCCAGATTCTGAGCATAAATGAAAAGGATATCAAAGATATTGAAATAAAGAGCTGCAGTGAGCCAGCACACTAGGACAGAGAGGAACCTGGTCCCAGTAAAGGGTCACCACACCAACTCAGCTCTTTTTTGCTGCCACAGGACAGCTTTGGTCTACCAGCAGAGCTGCATGAGTGCCTTGTGAATTTTCCATGTGGTTGCTCAGATCATGGCAACCTGCAATCTCCCAGCAGTCTGACACTCAGGACAGAACAGCCAAGTCTTTTTTCATCCCAAGTGTTGACCCCTAAAGGGCACCTAGAAAAGCAGTAGTATGTTTATGGGCTAGGGAGAGTGAGATATGTATCTTGTTTCCACCTGCTCAGACTTGGAAGACATCACCTCCCTTTAACAGCTCATCTGGCTGCTTCAGGCTCTGGCTTCAGGCCACCTCATGCCGGTACATGCGCACAATTATGTTATCATTTCAAATGACAATCGATGACAAGCTGCTAGTAGGGCGATAGTCCTCCTTGCATGGTCCGCGTCTGCAGATTATTATAAACACTGACTGTGAGACAGGGCTCAGTGCTTCTCTCAGTCTTATCTGTCCAAATGTACTGACTTCTATGGTCTTTATCAGTGTAACTCACAGATTTTGACCCATTGCTTTTAGGCACCAGAAAAACAAAATTGGATGCTATGGGATACTGTGTTTCAGTTAAAAGTACTCTTTTATGCTGCCTCGCCTTAAAGTGAATTTGCCAAGGCAAGTATCTCTGAAAGATCTGTTTGTGAAATGTCTTCTAGCCTGACATACTGTATAAGACTAATTGAGCAATAGTGTTGCCAGTCATTGCTACTTAATTGTGTGATTGCTGTGGAACGCACAGCCCCGCAGCAAGGTTACACTGCCAGCCAGCTAAGTGGGGATCCCAAACACACCTGGACTGCAGGCCAGGGACTAATGAAGGGGCCATTTTTAAACTGTGATCCTTCTTGTTTACATTCCCTTGTCAGTGTTTCCAACAGTTATTCACGCAGAAGAAATTAGTTAGGGAAACTATGGATTTTTAATACCCTTTCTGAAGTGAATTTTAACAGATAAGAAGTTGGACCTTGCCCATTTTTTTTCCCAGTGCATGCTTTTTTTCCACAGACAGTGATTATAAACAAAACTTCTAAAAAAATATGTGTCCCTCATGCTAGAACATCCAAATTTCAAATTTAAGTTAATTTAATTTCTAAAAGACAGCAACAGAAAGAGAAATTATTTTTACAGTGAGGTCTTATTATGCACTGTTTTGTATTCTCACATTTGTCAGTACTACGATTATTACAGCACATATTTAAACAAAATACACTCCTAGGCTCTGCACTGGATATCAGACATCCTAGCCTCAATTTTAGGCACAAAAAGCTAAATAGTGTCACTGTTTTGCTAGGAAGTCTGTCAGAGCTAAAAAAATATCTTAAGGATTTGTGCTTTAGGGCAAAAGGAAAGGCTCTCACATTGGTGTTGGAAAGGCTGTAAGATGCAGGACTTCCTCCGAGAGCGTTTCTTTAGGAGAGCAGCCCATGCCATGGTGCAAAACAAGGAGCCCTTCTCAGCAGGGTGCTCGCAAGCACAACCAGGGCCGGCAGCAACGCTGAGATGGAAATCTTGTTCATCTGAAAATGTTTCACTAACTATTTTTGGTAACTCAAAGAAAAGAACAGATTTGTAACACCTGTGCTTGCTGCAGGCCATGAGGCAAAATGTTTGGAAGGCTTCCCTGAGAGGCTGGTCCCTGGTGCCATCTTGTGTCGAGACCAGACCTATCCCCAGCAGTGAGAGGCTGGTGGCAAAGCTCTGGCTCCACTGGAGCCGCATCTCCATCTCTGCACCTTGGGGAAAAACCCCAAAATATCTCCATGCCTTCAAGAGTTAATACTGACTGATTGCTGCAGGGTGTATCTCTGCTGACACTGTCCTGCAAGAGCTATCGCTGAGCCCAAGGTTCCCAAAAGATTGGGGTTTTTTATTTTAAATTAAATGATAGCTCTTTTTCCCTAAATTACTCTGGTAACATTATCAAAGTGATGTTGGCTCAAGTGACAAGCCTGAGTTTGTAGAATTCCTTTCAGTGTGTCAGTCAGTGGTCAGTTGAATTCTTATCATTGTCCTTAGAGGCTGTTTAGAGGACAAGGTTTGAGAGCCCATCACAAGAGGTGCCAACTGAGAAATATGTATCCTTTCTGTAATAAAAACACACAGCAGAAAAAAGGTCAATGCCACACACCTGCCAATCACTTGAAATTTGATGTATTTAAAAACTAGTTATTTAATTTGCTTGCTTGCGAAGGTGCTGAGTTTTTCCTGGGAGCATTCCGAGTGCCTTGATGCTAAAAAAACCTCCCAACACACATATATAAAAATACCCAAACCTATTTAGACTTTATGAATTTAGATACCTAACTTTGGCCACATGCTTTTTAAGGCATGGAGCTTTCCATGAAAATGGGCCTCTGCCTGACCCATTTAGAACCCAGTAAAACAATAAAAGAGTGTGTCTGGATTTTCTTTGTGTACTTGAAGTAATTATACAGGATGCAGCACTGTTCTAAAGCATGAAAAATCTGGCTTTATTTGATTATTTTATGTCTGTGTGTTTCTAATATCTGTGTACCTCCAAGTTTTAACTAGGCTAGCAAGCAGAAACACTATAGTGCCAGCAGAGCTGTTCCTCTTGTCCTTTAATCTGACCCAGACAAGAAACTACTGAAGATCTCACAAGGAAATCCAATCTTTGGAAATTACCAGCATGAATTCTCAATCAAATAGGCCAAGGTAACTTCTGATAAGCTTCTGAACCCAGCCTCCAAGGCTTTTGATGTTCATTCACAGTATAGAGTACCATCTATAATATTTGCTACTTCTACTCCCTGCAAGCATGCTTCACCTCTCTCACTGAATCAGTTATTAATCCTATTTTTTCTCTTTTAGAACACTTATCTGTGGTTCACCTCTAATTTTGTAGCATTGCTTTATTTTTAATCACATTTGCTGTTCATGGTGTTACATTGATTGTGCAGGAAACTAAAGCCCTCCCTTTCCTGAAAGGACAAGAGCAATACAGGCATCAATGGAATAAATGAGTCCCTAGACTACCTCACCTGTAGTTAGGTTATTGCAAACCAGAGACTGTACCTGTTCAGACATAGGTGCCTTTGGTATGGGAAAATCAGTGTCAAATAATACAGTGAAAATAAACCTGCTGCCTAGGAATATAACAAAAATTATTCAGATCCTAACTGCTTGTGCACCAGCCCCAGGATTTAATATACTGACTTCTCTCCTAATTCTGGAAGAAAAGATGTGCCCACACCTGCCTGCTTTGCTGGGACTACAAGCACGTACCCATTCACATCAACTGCAGTGTCTGAGGTGAACCTTATACCACGTCCACCCTGCATTTCACTGAGGTTTTATAACAAGCACTTTCTTTATGTGAGGGTACATCTAGCAAGTTTTAGCATATTAACCTAGAGAAGTTTTCTGAATTATTCTTTATCTTTCTGGGCTCTTTGCTGTACACTTCTGAAGCTGTTTCACACATGTACACACTTAAGTGCATCTGGGATTGAATGTAAAGAGTCATTATGGTGTTCTTCACAATCCCATTGCTGCAGAGGGCAGTAAGTACACCCTTGTGCCTAGAGCATCCCAGTGGCCTGATTCTTCACTGTCTTGCACTTGCAGGAGTTATTTAAACCACTACAAAATGGGGATAAATCATGGCTGAGCCTGAATGGCAGGATTTCACACTCTGCAGAGGCAATAATGACTAGATAAAAGGGTAACGCAGTGGAAATATCAGGGAGATCTTTTTCCCCCTTCTGTTCCTGCCATTTGAGTGACCAACTCAGGGGAATTGCTCTGGTCTCATGAAATATATCCTAACCCTGTGGGTGGGCAGGTGAGAAGAAAGGCCAAGGGCAGCCCTGGGAGACAGGGCTAAGTCCAGGCGTGCAGCATTGCAGAGAGGTGCTGCCAACTCTGCCCCAAGTTTGAGTTTATCCAGAGGGGTCTGAGTACTCCTATACTACATTGTTGCAAATAGTTTGGCAACTGACAAGTGGCATGCAGCCACACACATTACCTGTATACTGGAGCTGGCAGCAATACTTATTTCTACCTTAATGCCACCAGGAGACAGCATCAGACCCACCAGAGCCTCTGCTTCCCACAGCAGATCACAAATATGCAAACACAGGTGCACAAGGGCACAGGGGTACCTTAACACTACTCCTAGATACAAAGTTCTGAGAAAAACCCATCACATTTAAGACTATGATATTTGTATGGGGTGATATACACTTCTTGTGTGTGTGTCTGCTTTTTCTCCTGCAGCCTGAGGAGCCCTTTAGGGCCTGATCCAAACCAAAATGAAATCACCATAATCTCTCTGTTTGCTTTAGTGTACTTTGGATCAGCCCCTGAAGCTGTCCAACAATAACTGACCTATAGGGAAAGCATCTTTCTAATGAGGAATATCACTAGGATTTACATATAGAAAGATTTCTAGCCTTGCACATAAACCTGGGCTTTTCTCCTTTAACTAAGCTAAGAAAACTTACATGATGGATTTTGTGAAAAGTAATTAGCATTTCATACACTTAGAAGAAACTGAAAGCATGTTTAATTATAATCAGTTACAAGATGTTATTCACCAAGTGTTTCCATGCTTTTATTCATCTTTCAAGCATAGCAAACAAGAAATTAATTACTAAAGGTCTTTCAACTATTCCGAGCTATATCTTAAATCATAGTAAAGAATATAGCATTCCTCTGATTTCAAACATATAATTTCTGGTGAAATACTGGAATAAGGACGGAACTGGCCAGCAATGGAAGTCCTTCACTCTAAGCCAGCCACATCTAATTATAAAAGATGAAGGCTTTGAAAATTTACATAATTGCTGGCTCTGGTAGGGGTCGGTAACATATTTGCATTAGCTACTTATGCTTCATACCAACACTTTTAAGCACCACTTATCAAAAATAAGTCTACCAAGTCAGAGGTGCGTAGGTGGCTAAATAAAACCTGCTAAATATGGGTAGCACCACCTCTTTACGTCATGAACAGATATATAGGCTTTGACACATAGGGTCTTTTCTTTGTCTTGTTTGTCACTTACACATTAGAGTAATAGGTACATTAGAAATGCTCTTGATAGGAATTAATACCTTCTGCTCCTTTAGTGTGCATTTGTTATAGCTATTTACTATGTTTTTATATACAGAGTTTATTTGGTTTAATTTGCACTCCAGAATTTCCCTCTGTTCCCCTCTAGGGCTCATTTCTCAAGCCATCAGTCTAGATGGTAGCAGGGCACCTTAACACAGCAGGATAAAACCCCTGATGTCCAAATATATCTCTCTAATTCTTCAATGATTATTTCTCTTTTTCATATCATATAAAAATTCTGCCAAACGTATAAATATATGATGCAAGAACTATACCACAGAAAATGACAGAACAGTACATACATTTCAAAGGCTCTGTTTAGAAAAGAGTCACATCATGTTACAAACATGTCTTTTTCTTATTATGTTTGATGTCAGCAAGTGAGCTTTAAGGAACCTGACACTGTTTGAACTTCTTTTTTAATTTATTTTATTGTATACATTGATTTGATGGTTTTTGAACTCTGGATCAATTTGGTGACATTGTGGTTGATCCATTTTATCCTTGCTTTGCTGGGCCACTGTTTCGTTCTGAGGCTCCAGTCTCCCATTTTCCTCGAAAGGCTCATTAGGCCAGATCTCTTTTAGCCTTTTTGCTTTTTTTCCTTTCTTCCCCACACTGGACTCTGGTTTGCTTTATTCCTTAGGTCCCCCTATAGGTTAAGCCTAAGCTCTTATCCCCTATTCTCTTTAACTCACAGCCAGCATTTGATTCCGGTTTTTTAACCCTCTCCATGAATTACCCAGCCTGGGCACAGCTCCATCATGTTGGAGGTTCTGTCTGTGTGAGCCACAGCTTAATTTGCACAATGAAGGGTAATGCTTTTACCCAGAGATGCCTGACACAGAAACCAAATTGAGCAACTTCCAGAGGGGCAGTTGAACAAAAAATTATCTTCTGGGTTGATACGGGCTTCTATACAGTGAATAAAATGCCTACGGTCAAAAGTTTAAGTAGTTAAGTATTTTAAAGAATTATGTGCAGAAAGGCTACAAATAAATCACTCTTGCATGAATCTGGGGACACAGATTTGGCTATTTGTTCTAGCACATTGTCTTGTTTTCTAACTACATCTCACAAAGAGAAGGTGAAGTCCCTGCATTATTTGTGCTGTACTGATGAATACACAGACATAAGGCTATACTTTTTTAGAGCACACAGATGAAATACAAACAATCCTGCTGTTCCTCAAGCACTGACACATTAAATTCCCTGTGATCATATAGAGTAATATGACTAATAGATTAGACTAACAGAACAACGAGAAGACAGAAATGTTCAGAAAAAGATTCTAGAAATAATTTGTAAATAAAAATCTGATATTGCCATATATTTCTGTTAAAACAAATTCCTGTTTACAAAAAGTTTCATCTGAAGGACATGCAAATGATCTTGGAAGATGCCCTAAAAAATTTTTCATTTCACTGATTTTTACAATAAATTTCCAATCAGTCCCTAATATTGCAAAGCAGCGTTTCATGAAGTTAAATATAGGCTTGTGGGTTTGTCTTTACATAGCACAGCCTTTATAGAAGGGGATCACAACATAAAACTCCTGGTCAGATAGCTCACAGGGTGCCAAAACTCACTTTGACTTTTTTCACATTGTGGTAGCAGTACAGCAATAACTCTTATAAATATTTTTTTTTAAAGATATACAAGATTAGTGATAGAAGTTCCAAACTAAAATAGAAGAAATCTTTTTTATTTTTAATAATGTTAATCCCAAATAATGAGAATGTTCAGTCATACATAATTGATTCCTTTGAAGGCTTAGCTTGCTTTTCCTTGTCTGGGCAACCACACCTGTGTGTATATACACACACATGGAAGAGTTGCCAAAAGCATCATACAGAGGAAGACTTCACAAATGTCTTCAAAGGAACTTACATTCAAGACATTTATTTATAAAGGTTTCTATTGCTCAACACAGCAGATGCCAGAGATGGGAAGACTCTCCCTCGGAGAGCAGAAAATGAGGAATGAGCCACCTTCAGAGATCAAGTTTTTGAAGTTTAGTTACTCTTATTTAATAAGAATTTTTCTTTTATTTCCTAGAAATAATGGTTTTTTTCCCTGCTATTACACTTTTCTTCCTGTCTTTGACAGGAAAATATTCATTTAACCTCTTTTCATGAGGTAATTCTGAAGAATTTCAATTGATGTAAATAATCCCTTTTTACCTGTATTTTTATATTACTCTTTATTTTAACTGAAATTATATATTTCATGGCAAGATTCTAACACAGGAAAGAATTTATGAAAGAAGTGAAAATACATCCTATGAATATAATTCCTTTTCTCTAAAAGTCTGCAAAGAAGGAGGAACTCCAATGCTAGTAAATACAAGACTGAATTTTGGGAAAAATTAACACTGTTGTGGCTCTCCATAGACTGTGTGACACTCACTATAGTAATAAAATATATCTTTTAAAGTTATTTCAGAGACTCTTTGATCTCCCAGAAGCAGCAGGTGAGACCTTGTTCTCACAGAAATTATTGGAAAGCTCTGATTAACAGGGACAGGATCCTCCCAACTGTGGACAAATAGCTACTGTAATTCCCTCCATAAGGTCCCAGGCTGCCTGTGAAGTGCACAGAAGCCTCCTTGGCATACCCAGCCCTGCAGCTTTGAAAGGGTGATGTGGCTCCTGTGCTGGGCAGGCCAGGCAGGTTGAGGCTGGAAGAAAGAAGGGAGGAGAGCAGAGGGACGAAAAATAGACATAGGAGGAATTCAGGTGTTTTGTACATCTCTAAAATTCAAATTGCCTGTCTATGTGATGGGGACAGTAGCCTCAACCTCACTCAAGTCTTAATTAATGTTTATGAAGCTAACTATGATCTTCAGATGAAAGGCTTTTCAAAATGACAAGGGATTTGTATAACTCACAGAGTGATAGAAGTTTGCATTTCTGTAATACCAACTCTAAAACCAGAGGTCAGAAGTTGATCCTGGAATAACTTCATTTCCCATTCACAACTAAACAGGCAAATGTATTTTGGCAGGAGCGTGTCCCTTCTCCAAAGTCCCGTTCTCAGGCTGCTCTCTCCATCACCCCTCTGCCCACGCAGCTCAGCATCACCACAGAGCTACCCCTGAGTGACAGCAGCGAGACTGCAACTAGAATCAGGTCTTATTGTCCCTCTAAAACATTCTTTTACAGTTTTCTTTAGTGGTATCAGTCTTTATTTGACACACAGTGCAAACCATAGAACACACCAACCACAGCAGCTTCTCCCTGCACAAAACAATCTATTTTCAGCTGTTGCTTTGTGATGCAGGACTAAGTTCCAGGTACTTTAAATCTCTTTTATTGAGTAAGTCTGTGTTGCTATGATTTAGCCAGGGTGTATTATTGCATGTGAATGATAAACTGTAGTTCATGACCTGAGTCTAATGGTTACTTTATCAGTTGCAGTGGACAATTAAGTGACTGAGTAGTGCAACTGACGGTGAAGAACAGATTTTGCCTCCGAGCTGCTTTCAGGAGTTAGATTTCGCTGTATCATGTTCAGAAAGGTCAGAGCTCTGGCCAGATGACCAGTATAGCAGTGCAGATGGCACTGTGTGTCACCTGGCCACTCTGGGCCTCTGCAACCTGCTGCACAGGGCTGGGGTTCAGGGAAAGGTTACGGCCATATGCAACTGCAACACATCACCAGCTCATGAGGAAAATGGTCTTTTTTTGCAAAGGAGAAGAAAAATCAGTTCAGCAACTATGTCCACAACATTACAGCAGATCGTGGCCATTTTCCACTGTTATAGAAGCAAATGTAAAATCTTTGAATCCTTAATTGTTATCACCTTGCAAAATGTGACAGAGATATTAATAAAAAATATTTACATAACAATTAACAATGCTCTTTTTTTCCCCTGTGATATGATTGCCCTCTTTTTTTCCTCTTTTAAGCATTTAAAATATTAAGGCTCAAATTTAAATGGTCAGACTTAGAAGCATGTTTGCACTACAAGACCCTGGTTAATACACATAGTTCTGGATTTTCATATCCAAAACAATTCACAAAAGTGTTGGCCTTAAGCTTCAGTCCTCTTTTTCCTTAGGAATTACCTAAACTATATTCATGGCTCACCTTCAATCTAAGTTTTGCAAATTAAAGCTGTTGTGTGGACAGTGAAAAAAAGGAAGGCTTTTATGACTGTCTTGGCTTCCAAGAAAGTTTGGTGCACTATAGCCTATTTCATTCTGGAAAGGGATTCAGGTTCCCTAACCAAATGGAAGAGTTACTCTTGGTTGTGACAGTTTCTACAAAGAGTTTAAAGAAGAGAAAAGAACATCTTTTGGAAATTTTATATACTGTAATTTCTTAAACTGTTTATTATCGTATTCTAGATGATTTAGCTCTCATGGTGTTTGGATGGAAAAAACAATCTGAAATAAAAAGAAATCAAAAGAAGAAAAAAGGTCTGTTGCAGCTTAAATAGATGATTCAGAAGCATGCTTTTGATGCAGCAGAAGTGTGGAACCAATAGCATTTAACTGATTACAGTCACACTAAACAATCAAAAAAACAATTCTTTGTGTAGAACAAAAATGGAAATTGTTATTTGTAATAGCAAAATAAAAGTTTAAAATACAACTCAGATTGACTAACAATATCAGTGTGGACCTGGTTTGAAAAGCCTGGGTTTTAATTCTTGCTGTTCAATCCTTCATATGCATTTAAAAACAAACAAGCAAGGAAGCAAACAAACAAACAAGAATGAAAAGAATCAATGAAGCATTCTGAAAGTGGCAGCTTAATATCTTCTTATTTATGCTGAAATATTTTTGTGGAATTAAGTAAAATAAAAATAATTCTCCTAAACTGCATTTTTTCCAAGATGAAAGGTGCTATTTACCAAAGCTACACCTTCCTCCTCTAATGAACAGCTTATTTTTTCCAGATTTTAGATTGGAGGTCAAAGATACAATGGAAATTTTTAATATAGGATTCAATAGTGCTTTCCTCAAGCCAAGTGAAAAAACCTACTGAAGTTCTCAGGAGTTTTGGTCTACAAAAGCGAGACCACAAACTACCCATATGAGCCTAAAAATTATCATTTCTATTAATCACTTTTAGGCTGTTTTGATACTATGAATGCACCTACTACTAGATATCTACTTCTGGTTCCCTCCTTCATGACAAGAATCAGTTTGTTCAAGGGTGAAATCTTGTTTTCAGCAATACAGTTTGCTCTGGAAGACATGCTAGTTGTCATGACTGTCAGTTAGAAAAACTACTTTAACATTTTACAGCAAGTTGTAGCTGTTCTCAATTAAATGCATGGAGTATGCTGACATCTATAGGAGGTTCCAAGTCTGTACATTTAAGTCACCTTTTCCGTGCTATCTCCTGTGTGTGTGTATAAATGTATATTATATATACACACATCTCAGAGATCATTGTGATAATTTGTATGAAATATCAGAAAGTAAATTAATCAGCAAGAATTTAACTTAATTTCTGTCTCTCCAGAGAGTTAAAGAGAACTAGAATGTGTTCTGCAAAATAAATGCTCTCAAATGCAACTGGGAAAGCTGAAGGGAGCAGGTAAAATTGCTATGGTAACCATGTTATGGGATTAAAAAAATCATGGAAAGTAGGAAGACAGCGAGGAAAAGAGCATGGGACCAAATTTGTAACAATAAATGAATATTGGAACCATCATTGAAACTTCTGTATCAAACATTGTTTACTCCAGTAAATAAGAAAGTCATATATATAAAACAAAGCAGAGCAAATTATGGCTGAATCTCACACAGAGACAACACATGGCTCCTTCCTCCATGTGCACTGCACAATCCAGTAATGTCCCACTGCAGCAAAGAAAGCATCAAAACCAAAGGAGAGAATGTCCCTAATGTTCCCCTTCCCAGAAAGAGTCTTGCTGGAAACATGAAAGGTTATGTGACCCTCAGACCTCATGGATTAGGATAAGTAACTGGGAGACCCTGGTCCATGCAGATGTACAGTAATTCTCCTCCAAACACCTGACTGGCCTTGAGGGCTTACTTAAGCTAAAAGGACTCTTGCACTTGGTGATGATCTCAAGAATATTTCATTCAATAGTCAATAAATTTATTTTGCATTTTCACTTTCAGAAGATAACTGCAAATCCTTTTTAATTTCAGGAGATAAATGAAGATACTTATATTCTGCTTAAATAAGATAATCATGTTTATCCCTGAGAAATACTTTTGTTTCTGGTTATATCTTAATCTTTAGTTAATGTCTTCTAATTTTTCAGATTTAGGTGGACTGGTTCCAAATAGCTCTAAATGACTGTAGAAGTGTTCCATACAAATTTTTGGTTATGGTAGACAAAATTAATTTTGATATAAAAAGAAAACCACTGACAAAGTTTTTAAAGTTCTATATAAAGACATCTCATCATAGAAATATAACAGTTTTCAGAACTTAAAAAAAAATAAACTGTGGTAAAAAAAAGCATACCTGAAATATGGTTAAACACTGGCAAAAAAAAATCTAGGCAAAAAAAAATGCTCTCGGTGTGAAAATTTCATCCAACACCTCAATGCCAGAGGGGAACTGGGACACAGCTTATTCCTTTAAAAGTAGGAACCCCTAGGAACATCTCCTGGTATTTGGTATCCATCTATCTCAAAGCAGTTTGCAGTAAGGGTACTTAATTATGGTCTCACTACTACAAACATGAACAATTTTTTTCAGTTCTTCCTACTCAAATGAAGCCCTAGTCATATTTTCACCAATTTTCTACACTCCTTTTTATTTCGGAGCTTCACAAATTTCCCAAGTTTACTCAAATGATTGCTCTAAGCCCCAGATTGGTCCTCCTTTGTCTGATACATAAAATAGCAAAGACATCCTTTAGACCTCTGCAAAACTGCATTTCTGCTGTGACTCCCCTCCAAACACACCTTGCATATGAGGTACATCACTCATTTCTGTCATACTGTGGCATCCCTTAAACTACTTTTCCTAACTTCCATCTTCAGAGGTCAGTGCTAAATATAACAGGGGTGCATGAGGCAACAGAGGAGGAAGATAATTAGCACAATTATTGTTCAAAAAGAAAAGAGAATGGTTCAGATATCCCCAAGCCAGAAACTGATGTGTAAGACTGAGACATAATGGAGAATCTCAGGGATATTTCCTTGTGATAAGGGCTCTTGTTCCTTCAATGGACTAGTAGATTTCACAAAACCAAAATTTTAGTAGGCTTTGTTCTCTTTTCATACTGATTAATAAAGTAGCAAAGAATTGTAATTCCCACCTCAGAGAAATTCTATGTTTCAGTCAGGCTTGGAATGAAAATATTTCTACATTTCCCCTCTTAAAAAAAGGAAAAAGAAAAAAAAAAAAACCTGTTAATTTGAAAACTTTTCTACTTTTCACTTCCTTTTTCAAAAATCCAACCCAACACTCTAGGTTTCAATGTTTCCTTGGTTGACAGCTAAAAAGAAGAAAAAGACACTATGAGAATTGGAACTCCCAGCAGTGACTGAGTGGATTCTGAGTGTCTGCTGCTTACTTCTTACTAAAGGTTTCAAAGTAAGCTGACACAATTTTGATTTAACCAAGTCAGTGTGCTCTGTCAGAAGAATCTCCGGTGATGTACCTTGACAAACCAGGGAAATGCTGTCTCACTGAAATGACTGTCACGTGGGTCCTCAGCTGGTTGGAAAAGCTTCAATTAAAATGTTATCACCACTGCATTTATGCTGTCTCTACCACTGCAAGGAATCCTTGCAAATAACACTTGGCAAATACTCACTGCAGGAAACACCAACAGGATGGGCTGTTAGTACTTGGAGGATGTAACTAGAATGAAAGATCATGTTGATAAATTGAAGAAATTATTTGAAATGCATAAGATAATTCAGTAAAGATTGATGCAAAATGCTTCACTGAAACAAAATAAATGGAATTACTGCAGCAGACCACAAAATTAATAGAAATTCAGAAAGAAAATGTAATTTGGAGTAGGATTAGCCAGAATGTGAGAAACAAGACAGAGTGGGTGATTATTCAAATCTATTCAGCACTGGGAGGTCACAGCTGGAATCCTGTGCCCAGTTTTGGACACTACACTTGAAAGAAAGTGTTAAAGAGGGTAGAGGTAATCCACAAAAAACCAGTAATAAGACGTTGTTTAGAGGAATGGCTGAAGGGTTTAGCTTTGATGACTCAAGGTGTGATAGAAAGGCTTGTCACAGCCATCTTCAGGTAAAGAAAGTAGTGTTGAGGATGATGGCTTAATATGATTAATTTGCAGATATATTAGTTAGTGTGCAACTTTAAACTATACTTACACAGAGATGAGCAAACTTTTTAACATCCTTGAAATGGGAGCTATACAAGAATGTTATGAAAGTATCAGTGAGCAATGACCCTCAAGTATCCTAGATCATCTGAATAAGAGCATTAGATTACTTAATGCCTCCTGTTTACTCAAAGCAAAATTTCTTTGATTTCTGTGAATATTTTCAGCACACTGCACTGCTACTGGTTATTGCATGTCATACTGCATGCAATGAACTGCCTTTGTGTAGCAAAAGAAACAGCAATCTCTGTATAACTGCATCTCACTGAGCAGCTAGATCTGTTCAAGAAAAAAGCTCCATCATTAGCTCTCCTGACTGCAATGAGACTGGTGTTTGTTAAATGAGCAAGAGCTTAAGGTTCTGGCCATAAGTCTATACCACGTTGATTTTCTTTTCTTGTAGGATCTGTACTCAAGCAATACTAACTCCATGAGACGAGAAATGAACTAATAATAGACAAAACCATTTTTGCTCCAAAGAAGATTTCAGGTTAGTACTTGTATGAAAATGCTTTGTTAGGCTACACAGACTGCTGTTCTTTTTGCATTGTCTAAATAGTAGGCAAAAATAATGTATTGGAGATCACTTAATAATTTATTTCCCCTCTTTCAGCCTGCATCCATATTCAAACTTTGGAACTGTTCATAAAACCTATCTACCCAGCCTATCAAAAAAAGGGGGCATTGTAGCTTCTGCCTTACTGGAGTCATGGCTTTACCCCAGGGAAGTCAAAGGAAGCAGGTGGGAGTGCAGAAATCACACCTTATATCAAATACCAAGTCCCAAAGTTTGCATTCAAATATCTTCCCACTCCTCAGACATTCAATTTTCTCTTGTCTATTACACATCTATGCCTTTTTCTCTGAGAAATTATTTTCCACCCCATATCTTTGCCCTGTTGAAGTTCTTGGAAGACTTTATTTAAAAGGAAGAAAACAAACTACATCTTAATACACAAATTAAATAATCACTGCAAGAGAGATATAAAGATATATAATTTTCTGCTACAAAATAAAAGAAAATTGCACAAGGTGCAACGGTTTTAAGGCTCTTGCTATTAAAAGGAAATGCAACTAAATCCCATGGCAATAAGCACCATGTGAGTGGTGGTTGCCATGGTAACTTATTAAGTAGAAAGTAACCTAAAAGAAATACATTTTGTTGGTATGTAAGTTAAGGATGCCTCAAGGCAGCCTAAAGAACATCAACGGGCCAGCAAAAAAGTATTTAAAAAATTGAAAACAGGTGAAGTATGATGATATCAAAGCATGTACATTTTAGATTTACACTTTTAAATAGGAGAAAGGGGTATAGGATACAACAGCTGCCTAGGTCACTGTGGGTTTCAATTATTATGAAAGAAATCTGGGTTTAAGTCTCTTTAGAAGACTTTGAGAATGAACAAACTACAATACCTTGTTCTTCCCTGAAGCTAAACTGGCATTAAGGTACCAGTAAAATGGAATTGACTTTCTTGTTGTAGTAGGGCCTTATTGAAGCACTGTGACTTTTCACACCCAACCTCCATCCCTCGGGTCGCCCACCCCAAAACCCTTGCTGACAAGTTTGACAAGAAAGAACTCTCTGCTACCACAAAGAGAAGACCCAACAGAAATTTTATCATTGCCTATTATACCTGCAGAAGATACATATGTATTATTAAAGTAACCAGCCACTGGATGTCATTGTTATTCCACAGAAACACAACGGAGAAAAATCTCTTTAACTGCAAAAACCTTTCAAGCCACTAAAAATGAGAGGTAACATACAACCTAGCTTCAAGCATGTACTGTTCAAGCTAGTTGCAGCAGCCTGCTTCCCAAACACAGTTTAACTATTTTTAAATGGATGAATAAGCCCTGTGTCCTATATATGGGATTTAAAATAGCTGGTTAAACATCACATGAAAGTACAGTCAGTGGGTCCTTTATATTATCTGCATGTCAAAGCCTCTTCACTTAATTTTATAAAGCATTTTGCTTTGATTTGGATTTGAGTGTTTGGAAGTGCATATACTTGCTGCAGAGAATTTCTGCCCCATTTTGGGATGCAGGAAAGCACAATTTTTGCCCATGTTTATATATATTGGTAGACCTCTCTATGCCAAAGACTGAGAATGCATATTTCTCACCCCATTTTCAGAAAGGATTCTCAGCACATTAGTTAGAGTTACTCATTATTTTAGCTCATATGTCTCCTCTTTCAGAGTGTGAACAAAACCAGCAGCCCTATATTTGCATGGCTCTGTGTAAATCTGGATTTGCATGCCTGTCCTACAGTGCCAGTGTTTGGCAGCAAATAGCATTTTGCACTGTAAGAAAGGTCGAAAACTCCCTGGCCTGATGAATTGGGACCCAGCCAGCTTGTTTTCTCCACCATCCTCCACCACTTCCAGGGTAAGTCTGTGCAGTGCCCTTGTGGCTCAGGGTATTATCAAGACCAGACACAGAACAACACAGGTGAAGAGAGGTCTGGGAATCAGTGCTTGCTCCAGTGACTAGTACTGCTGCCAACTGGTTCCCATCTTCAGACAGCTCCAGTTACAACATCTCACACTGCAGCTTGTAGCCATGCACTGCACTGAAAAGGCACCTCTATGTCACATCAGTTACAGGATTCCTGCCAGACTGGCTTCCTGTCAGACCTGAGCCTATTTGCATCCTGTATCTCCTGGCCTAGTCTGATTCTGTGACATGTCCAACACTTAAACTGGTCTCACTGTCATGCTATCCTGCTTAAAGCTGCAGGTGTGCTCAAATTATTGAGAGATGGACTAAAATGAAAAAGGAATTAAGTCTGAACTGAGTGAGCCCTTACTCCTCTTTTCAAGTTTCTCTATGGGATCTTTGGGTTCAACTCAGGACTCTGTTTCTCATTGCACTTAGAAGATGTTACTAAGGATCTGCTTCCTGGTCCTTTTCTGTACCAGTACTCTCTGCCTCAGATATATCAGAGGGGGTGTAAGGAATCTCTAGGTCAAAAAGCAGGGATCCTCTTGAGCTTCTTGTCTAGTGACTAAGCAGTTGCTGACAGATTTCTGCAGCTGGTGGTGCAAACTCCCACAGAAGTTGCACAGAGAGTAGTCCCTTAACCCTGGGCTTTTTTCCTTCCTCATCCTAGTACTCAGAAGGGTAACTTATAGGCAGATGTGAAAGCTAGGAAGTTTTTCAGTTTCCTCTTTTAGAAAGAGGTGTTTTGCTCTGTGGGCAGCCATATTTTTCAGTCTTTCTCACAGCCACAGGCAACACCACAAGAAACTCACTGGGTGGTTAAGTAACTCGGTTTACTAGGGCTTGTGTCTCAGCTAGATCTAACAGACATATGTTCAGCTAAGCCCACTCGAATTCTCCTGCAATAAAAGTAGGCTTGGATAGGAGAAAATGAGTCTGCAGGCTAGGATGTATTTGGAAGTTGACAGGAAAGCGTTGATTTAAGTAAGTTAGTACTCAGCTTCATGAATAAAAATAGGAGATAGAGATTTCATGCCTGACAGATAAAAGGTTAAAGGACTAGTTTATCAGAAATCAGCAGGAAAAGTATACACAAGAAAAATAAGAACACACATTATGTTCTCATACCCACATAGATGAACCATGGCTGACCCAATCCTAGTAATTCAACCAAATTTGAGGGATATGAATAATCTAAAATCACACCCAAAAGAATTAGTAAATCATGAGTTCCTTTCTAGTGACTTAGGTTTGGATCCAGGGAAAGTGTGAAACATTAGCTGCCCTGTAGAAGTCAAAAATTTATCCTCAAGTCACTTCTCATTTTAATCAGTGGTATTTACCTTTGCATTCATGCATCAGCTTTTTTTTGTGAGTGTGTATGTTGGAAGTTCTTTTTCCACTATTGTTACTTTTTGCCACAGCAGACCTGATGTGCAATCTGCAGTATGTGAGAAAAACCTTTTGTTTCTCCTGATATGTATCCAGTGGAAGAAGGTTGTTTGCCTGAAAAACAAATAAATTACTTGATATTTCCTAGGTAATTGGCACCGAAAGGAGCTGTCTTTAGCTTCTCTTTCAATTAATAGAAAACAGCACCTCAGGGAATCTCTAATACCATTGGAGAAAACAAACAAAAAAACAAACAAAAACCCTTGAGCACTGAAAGTCTTAAAAAAAATGAGCAGTAATATGTTATTATATGAGCTGCTTCCAGAAAGAGAACAAGGCCTTGCTTGGATGACTTGTAAGGCCTTTAGGTTTAGCAGCATTTTCTTCCTCTGAATCAATTGACTTCATAAAGAACGAGAGCTTGAATTTACACTATCTCAAAAATGTATAAAACAGTTCCCCCCTAAAAATATATGGGTCAATAAACTAAATGATGTAGTGCATGCTGAGGTTTTGAGAGGAGAATCAGATTTGCTATTCACAAGTAACAGACCACTCCTGACACATGTAATGAAATCTGGGTACTCTATCACATCATCGTCTGGTGTTTTATCTAGCAATTTAGGATATCCTGTCCATTGAATTAAGTCATTGCTACTGGAGGCCACCATACCATGTAATGACCTTTGGAAGGTTATAGATCTTCATTTGAAAGCCAATTTCTGTTTTGTTCCCACTACTGATAATGTTCATTTTCTCTTCCAGTGAAATTAGTCTTCTTGTTTCTACTTTGCATGTATGTTCTATATCCATCCTCACTCGCTGGAACTTGTACAGAGATACACAATTTACCCAAGCTGTAAAGTGACTAAAATCATGATGTCAAATACTACAGCTGAGCAGGAACAGCAGTGAATTGCTGCAGTTGTTAGAAGAAGTGTTCATAAATAAGTGATAAATATCTCTATGACTGAATAAATACCTTCATGTCTGCTGGAATGCTTTCAACCCATAACCTCAAATTGCAGGGCCAGTTTCTAGTTTTGATAGTGGCATCCCTATGCTATTTTGAACTATTCAGTCTTTTAAACTCAATTCTCTACCTGTTATTAAAAAACACAGTTGATACCTACTTTCCTTCTACATCTTGGGAATTCCTCAGGGCAAAGATATTTCTGGTGGTTCGAGATGCACAGGCACTTAAGGGCTGAACAAACCAGAAAGCTCTGTCACCTGAGTAACTTGTCACAGGAGATGGACTCAGATTTCCCAACTCAGCAGATTTCCCTCCACCTTTGCATATATCCTTTGTGGGCAACATAAAATATAGGTCTATGTTTGCCACTGGGAGGTTCTCCTGCACTTTGGAGACATCACAGCCACATGTGGTACCACAAAGGAGGAAGGAGAAGGCAGCAGTGGGCAAAGGAGAAGGCAGCCGTGGGTGGCTCCAAAGGGTTTCCCCACACTGTGACCAAACATCCCATGGAAGAGATGCTCCCAGGGAGAGTCACCAGGAGCTGGAGCACACAGCCAAAGACAGCAAAGCTCAAGCCCAGAACAGTATTTTGTATGTTTGTTCAAGCAGTGATGGTAAGGTCCAGAAGCACTCAGTAAACAATACCAACCCAGGACCTTTGACAAATTAACTTGTACTCTAGACACTTACATTCCTTGAGTTTGTCCTTGTCATTTCCCATCCTAGGGAAAGCATCTAATAATTTTTAGTTGTCCAGTTGGAAGCTTCATTATCTGCTGCTTCATCCTTTCCTACTGCAAAGAAACTTCATACCACACTGTAAAAAGCTCATTCAGTAAAATATTCTTTTATAAATATTCATATTTACTTTGATACAACTTTCACACAGAGAACTGAAAAGCAGAAAATTAGACTCAAGCCCATCAGCCTCAAAAAGAAAATACTTTCTAATTCACTTCTTGACCTAGAAAATACTCATATACTGTGTATTTTTAAGAAGACAACTGAAATCTCTGGCGAAAAAAACCTCATGAAGTTGGGGGTTTGGGGGTTTGATTCTTAGATTTTGTTTGTTTGTTTTATTTTCTCTTTATTTGACTTCTAGCTGGTCAGACTAGAAATAACTGGCATTCAGCATATTTCAGCAAGGACAGAGGCAGTCCCTCTTGGAAGTTGCTGCTTGGTTTAGCACTATTCCCTTTAACAGTGTAGTGTCTGCAGGTCTTTTAGGCTGATTTTGTTGGTAAAAAGGAATTAAGGCTCCTTTGGAACTAGGCTGTGTCACTCTAAAAAGACAGTTATATATAAAGACCCTAAAACAGCACATAATAAAGCCCAATAATTTTTAGCACTCTCTCCCTGCCATTCACACATATACACACATGTGCTTTGGCATTGGCAGTGGTTGGTGATTTGTATGTGGTGCCTTCACACTTGGCTGCAGGAGAACTTACTACTTAATTTGCAGTAGAAATTGTAAAATTGGATGTTATCTTTTTTCCAAGGAATGCACAAGACTTATGAAGAGAAATTGTCAATAGGCTCATAGCATTATATCATATAGATAACACTGGAAAGGTCACCTTCTTTGACTATAATGTTAATATTTTATCCTGAAAAAGGCAATTATATATTATTAATACTTAATTAGTCTAATTTGTTTAAATGTAATAGATTTAATCTTTCAGGAAGTCTGGTTAGGCTTAAAGAAGTCATTCCCTGCCTTCAAATTGCTTGGTACTTTCACCTTCTGATATTTTATGTAATTCTTAAACCTAGAAATTTGGCAGGTTTTCTAGGAGTCTAAACCACAATCTAAATTAGAGGTATTATTACTTGTGGCAGGCCTGGGACAAAGTGGTCAAGAAGGCAAAAATACTGGAAAAAAACCATGTATATGCAATCAGAGCCTTTAGGAAATTAAACTATGGAATTTTCCAAATAACATTGCTATAGTTAAATTTCCTCACCCACGTTAGTGGTGGACCGGAGCTTTAAGGACACAACGTACACTGAGAAATAACAGGTTCTGGCCTTTCCAAAGCTGCTGCCGCCTTTCCACAATGCCACTAGATGGCATTAAATATCCTTTATTTTGTGCAAGGGCTGCTCCTCTCGTGCCGCGCTGGGTCATGTTCATTTGGCCATAGCGATGGGCTTATATTTAGGTTTCTAGCTAGTTGATTTTATTATAAAATTTCTCGTGTTGTTTACAAATTTTAGCTTTCAAGTGAAAAAGAAATTTCAGTTATCCTACAGATCCCCTTGTATTTTACCTACTTTTCTCACCAGAGTGACTGCTTTTGAATTCGTGAAACTTTTGAGAATTATGGAGCCTTTAAAAGAGAAACAGGTCCCCACTTCTTAGACTGAATACCCTGCACTGAAAAAACTACTCTACATTTACCCTCGTGTTTAATTCTGTAACTGTTCCAGGATACACCTCCTCCATAATGAAAATGTCAAGTTCCCTAAAATAAACTGTCTTTAAAGTGTCTGCTTTCTCCACTATGTATTTACATTGATCAATCCAATTTACAAAATAGGTGCACTTAAACCACAATTTTCCTAGGGCATATCTGGGGGGGATGGAGGGTAACAAGAAAAAAAAAATCCCTCAACAAAACAAAAAACCCAAACAAAATTACTCAATTAAATTACTAGAAGTGCAGGAACTTCTAATAACAAAATTAAAAAGGAAACTCTTCTGTGAGTTCGGTCTTAAACCATTGCTATCTTAGTTGTTACAATTTATTGCTGTAGCTTGCAAAACCTTTAGCAACCTCCTGTTTTCATGTTATCCTGAAAGTATTTTGCACGGTAGCATATCAAACTGATACTGCCATTCTTCTAAGACTAGGTTTTCACAGTAAAAGAAATATACTAAAGCAAATCTAAAATTCAGTGGATCTGGTGATATCTAGCACCATGTTTAAACCTTATCTACCATTATTCCCCCAGCATAAAAGGTAATACCTATCTTCTTCCAGTCATGGGAAAAAACCTGATATTTCTAGAATAGGGAATTAAAAATTATTGTCTTCCTTTTTTGAGCTTTAGAATACTTATCAGAACCAACTGGCCAACTTCATTCTCTGGCTTATTGTCCAGAAAAAAAGTTTTCAAGATAATGTTATATATAGATGTCCAAAAACCTTTTTTTTTTTTTAATTGCCTTATTTCAGCCAATGTACATGATGAGTACATGGCCTGGAAACACTCACTTTCACCCTTAAAATCTTATCACTATTTTAAGTAGCTGGTACTTAAGAAAATGTGTCTTCCCTCTCCAGACATCCACTGATTCCACCACAGTTCTGGTTCAGCTGTCTTACGCTTAGTATCCTGCTCCATTTGCAGAATTTATACTTTCTGCTTGGCCCTATAATTTATTTAATTTTGCATTTTCTTTGATCATATGGAAATTGATTCACATCTTTCAATTCTGAGTTTTGCAGTTTGGATTTCAGACTTTTACCCATTTCCCTCGCATGTTATTTTCTAAATATCTCTCATTGCCTGCCTTAGGTCCTGAGTAAGCTGTTGTGGCACCTTTTATCTTTCACAGTTACAAATGACTTTGTTTGACTGCTTGCTTGAAAACTATACACAGCATGAACACACGAACACAAAAAACAAAGCAGTCATAGAAAAGTGCCAGAGGAAAAACCTATCACAAATCATATAATGGTACCTAAAAGAACAGGTATCAGTAAAGAAGTTAAGGTTAAATCAGACCTTGTTTCAAAGCAGCGTCTTTTGTCTCTGCAGCCCTGAATGTAAACCAAGAGGATGCTTGATGTATTTTTTTTTTCTCTTTACACTTTGTTCCTGCTCTTCATTTCATAATTTTAACTAAAACCAAGGGACATTGAGTCACAAAAATGTGTGTCCCACCACGATTAGGTTGTTGTGTTTTGGTTTTCTTTTTAAGCCTCCTTTATAAGTCCTTGAGAATGCAAGGAGTAAGGATATATGTCATCTATTCAAAACACCTGATAAATAAAATATTATTAGGAAGGCTCCTCCTCCTTGAGAGAACCCAGAAAATACAGCCTTTCTGCATCATTTTATACTCTTTGCCTCAGTTTCAGCTCTACCAGTGAAACATACACTATTTCCTCTCATCTTTTCAAGTATAACTTCTGTCTTCAATGAACTAAAGACTTGCTGACATTTGCTGTCACGAGTACAGTGCCAAGTACGCTGATGATCTCAGCTGTGGCCTGCAGTTGAAATAATAATAGTAGTAGCTATGACAATGTTAGCATATGACCAAGAACAAAGACATCCCACAGAACACACAAGCCATATTGGGGGAACATACCGAAGAACAGTAAACGCTAACTCAGAAAGAGACAATTCATTATTCACTTTGTCATTCAAATATTTCCAAAAATTAATGGTGTTTGCCAAACATATGTCTAGCATTTCCCTAAGATAGCAAGCTTATGTACAGTAGGAATGCAAATGACTCATATGCTATGATGCCACTGCTTAACATGGCTTATTAAATCAGCTCTCCAAAGTGTCCAGTACAATGACTATCAAATATCAAAGCATGGGAAATAGGGTCCTATCTTTTTCATTGGTGTGTGTGCACAAGCAGAAAGCAAATTAATTGGAATTCATACAACTCACCTAAGACTTATTTCTTACAGAATCTCTGCTGAGAACACCATTAAATGCAGCACTCAGTTCAGTAATACTCCATTGCTATGACAAAACACAGTCATTACCACAGTGAAGTAAAGAGGCAGAACCTTCAAAAATAAAAGCAAAAAAGAAGCTCTTGGGATAGAGCACTTTAATCTCTACATCAGATTATTCAGCAGGTGACCTGAAAAGATCCCAGCAATTTTGACAATAGAATCAGCAAGAGGGCCACTTATTGCCTCATAGACTTTGAAGTTCCTTTGGACTTTTAATTAAACAAATATAAAACAAGTCAGAAGTAAATGTTCTCATTCAATTTACATCTATTCATTGAAGCATTTATGTCCTTTGTTACCTTAGTGCTGGTACAGACTGCAAATATTTGTGAATTTTGTTTTACTTTTAGATTAGGGAACTATTATAATTCAATTTTATGGCTAAGAGTAACATTCAGTCAGAAGGCCTTCTCACAAGCATGTAACCCAGTCCTCTCTAGACCATACATTAGTTTTCAATAGTTTTGAATACATAAACAAAATGACAAAGTCTGGTAAACTGTAAGCTCTCCTAGGAACATCTAGAACAAGTAAGCGTAATGACCCAGATAGAGGATATAAAAAGAAAATTTGGTCTTGTGCAGATTGCACCTTGGCATAACTATATCAGACCAAAACTTAAGTTGAAAATTTTGAACAGCAGGTCGATATGGCACAATGCAGAAAACCATGAAAAAAACCTAAACAAAACAGTGGCAATTCCAAACAACCTTTCCACATCTCTGTTAACATGTACAGAAATAGAATAAAGTGAGAATGGCTCCACAGTTAAGCTGAAGTCTGCTGTAACTGCTTTTAAAGTCAAAGTCCCAGATATCTTGATAAAACCCCTTTTGGGTCAAGTTGTGTTCTTAATATAAATCATATAAATTGCCTTAAATAAAGGCTTTCTCAGCCCTCAGTTACACAGTTCTTGGATATCTTCCATTAGCCTTCTGCTCTCGGTTCCTAGAATACCTTTTCTGGGATCAGACTGGACCCAGGGCACTGTCTATTGGGTCCTTCAAAGAACTAACACAAATTTGTTACAAAGAAATGTACCTAAAACCCAGAAGAGCTTCATTTGCAAAGTGATTCACAGACATGGGAACATACACGTCTCAGTCAAAGAAACTAAATTAGAAAATCCCTACATGTGCAAGCATTTACCCAGTAAAACCTGATTTTCTACTACAGTTAAACCATATTAAGTAGGATCACACTGCCACAGTAGTTGGGAGTGAGACTACATCCCCCAGGAAACAGGGGGAGATAACTTTCTGAGACCAAATCTCAAGGAAACAACCCTGTGATGGTAGTTGGATTACTGAGGTCTCTGAACAGGTCTTCCACATCCCGAATTTTATGGTACAAAATAGTGAAATAAGGATATTTAGGAATACTTTAGCTCATATTTAACACTTTACCCATCATGGAAGTTTCATGTGAGTATGGAGCAAGAAGTATGAGCTAACATAAATATGTGTTCTGTGGCTCTGCCATTTGAAGACCTCACATCTTCAGAAACAGCACAGTTCAGCCCCCACCAAAAAAATTGTCTAACAGGATATTTTTGACATTAATTATTTCCCATAGTTTCCATCAGCTTTATTTCTTTTATTGTTATTATCATTTGAAGCAAAATCTTGCATCTTCTCCTTATGAACATTCTAAAAATTTGAGAAATTTGAGTAGAAGCCCAGCAAGTGAAATGCCAGGCAAAATTTTACTTATTACATTTGTTAATGGTACTTCATAATATTTTTACAGCTATTTCTCCATGAACCAATAACCATTAATGCAGTACCATTATTCAGGTAATAACATTAGGAGGTATTTCCCTATTGCTAAGCAAAAGATGAATAATTTTGTCTCGAACAATACATGCAAAGAAGATATAAATTTGAAGTCTCAGTAATAAGTCTCTTGAAAACCTTGATATTAAAATACAGTTAACCATGGAGCAGTGAAAGCCAAACAGATTTGCATTATCTCCAACAGTAATCCCCTGAAATGTGCTTATTAATAACATAAATTCAATTCCAGACAGCAATCATATTCTTTGGAAAAGACAGAGGTAGATCAAATTCTGAAAGAAAAGCCAGGAATTGCTTGAAATAGTTTTCCAGAAAGGGATGTCCATTGAAAAATAAGTATATTTTCACTAAGCAAACTCTTGGATAATGACTCCACATAGTATGGGGGGAAGAGGGGTCAGAGAGTTAATCTCCAACAATATCTATTTATACTGTCCCTTCCCCTTTGTGCAAATGTCCAGGAAGGACAAATGAAACAGGGAAGAAATAGAAGGGAAGGTCACACAGACAACCTGAGTTTAACACACCAGGTCAAGGAATCAAATATTTTCAAGCTATGGATAAATAAAATGAGGCTTGGCATGATTTGGTTGCTTGAGATACAGCTGAGAGCTGAATCTCTGCAGCTCAGGCAAGCCCTGCCAAGCTTCGCCTGAGGAGCAGGAAACCAGAGATAACTCCAGGTACCTTCAAGCTTCATCAGACTCCTACTGTCCCCCTAGGGAGAATGGAAAACAACAGATACAGCTCTGCAAAAAGAAAACATTTCAAGAAATAACATTATGAGGTGGAAATTCACCACCAGCTGAGAGCAAGAAAGGAGCAAAGAGCAAAAGAAAACACGGTTTCAAATAGCATGTGTCTGAAAATAGAGCAAACGTGTGCAAGAACAACAAGCTTTCTGTGAGTTGTGCTGGAAGCAGAGCCCAGGGCCAGTGCATCTCCACTCATATTTGGGCAGCTGGCCAGAGACTACAGAAGTGACTTTCCTCCCATTATTTTCTAATTTTCATTAAACTGCATTTTAGGGCACCACAAAACAAGTCTACTTTCTCTGCATTTTTCTCAGGCACATACCCTTTGCTCCCTGCATAAGAATAATCTCTCCTGGCAAATAAAGCAGGTCCCCATTAATTATCTCCCTCTCTCTACTTTTGCAGCTTTACTTGTAGGAATACTGCCACGACTATGGACTGTTTGCCAAGAGGCCTTACACATGCTTTTTTCATTATTAGACTACTATAAAATTTAACCATATAAGTCTCCTGTGCTGTACCCTCCCGACAATGCCAACAGCCATTCTAAAATAGACTTCAGAGGGTGAAGAGACCAGAGGCCTTTTTGCAACTCATTAAACAGGTTTATTTTTGCCTTCTTAGTAGATGTGATTCTCCTCCTGCTGATGGGCACTGCAGCAGCCTCAGCTCTCATATGAGCATTTTAAAAAACATCAGACCTTGTCATGCTCTGCAGTTACACAGAACTTCATTTAACTAAGTGGGAAGTTTGCGTGTCAGGGCTAAAACACAGCAAGGGCAGGGTTTTACCACTACGTATTAGAAGATTTTGATTCTAAATTGCTGGGCAAATATTGGTATACACTGATAGAGCTTGTTTTTCATTTTCCCCTCAAGTCACAGAGCTTAATTTGTTCTACAAATAAAGAACTCTAAGAAAAAAAAAATTATTCTGAAAAAGTACTTTTTATCAATAGGTAGCAGAGTACTTTGCAGTGGAACACAATACTCTTTTCCCCTTGTAAAATAACCTCTTGAAGTAAAAAGAAATTACTTGCTTATCCAGAGGCACACAGCAGACTAGAAAGATGGAAGCAAACAACATTCAGGCTTTGATCACTTTAGTTAAACCTAAATAGCAATATTTTACTTGCTATCATTAATTTCCCGTCAATGGTAAAGAAACTGTCTCAGGACACAGCCTGTTTTTCCAGAGTGTGAAGACAACACACATGGTAGAGACTCTGGAATTTATTTTCTCAGTGCAGCAAAAGATAGAGTAAATAACACTGTCCCTAATTCAACTTTCAGGAATGTCAGCCAGAGCAGTCAGGGAAGGGCACCAGCTGCCTGTCCTCTCATTCTGATCTATTGCAGCAGCAAGGCAATAGTATCTGACAGAAAGAAAACCCAAAACTCTAACACACCACAGCAAACACCCATCAAGATAAAGACTCAAGCTTTGCAGAAATTATTAAAAAAACCCCAAACAGTAACATTGTAAACTGGACTGATTAAATCAGAAGAATGATGCTTCACATACACTTGCTAACATGTCACCCCTTAATTTTCACATGTCACTTAATATCTAGGATATAATGTGTTTAATAGCTTTAAAAATATGATCAAGGGTCCCATCCATGTTTCAAGAAGCTTATACCTATAGCAAGCCCTCAGTAATGTTTACATATGCAGAGCCAGAAGTACCAGGGAAGAAATGAAGAAACAGAAGCCAGTGCCCATTTGGCAAACCAGCAGTGTCTGCACTATCCTGAGCATCACACAGAAGCTGAGCACAGCACCCTTCACTAAACAAAAAGTTTTCTGCTGGAATGAAGTAAAATAACTTGCAGAGAGGTTTGTTCACTGTCTTCTTGGAAGTGGTACAAGAGCCTGGTAACTTTATGTTGAAGAGAGCATAAAAAGAAAGAGACCATAACTGCAGAAGGGCACAGACACCCTGTGCCCAATCCCTGTGCTGCCCCATCACCCTCACATTGCCTAAGGATGTAAAGCCCAGCACAGATGGCCCTCCGTGATTGTCTGAATATGCTGATAGAGTCATTCTTTCAATGTCACTGAGATTTATTTTTCTGTCTTAAATCTCTGCTGAAAAATACCCTCAGTTTCATGAAGTTGCCCATAGCTTCCCACAAATTCCAGCCCAGCTGAGCAAAGCAGGACATAGCCTGGAGGCTTGTAAGGAAGGCAGCAAAGGCCCAGATTTCCTGGAAAGCTTTGAAGTTAGTTATTTCTTTCTCCCAAGGTGTTTTGTCCTTAAAAACTGAACGAACACCCTTCTAAAAACAAAAACAGAGAGTCGGGGATTTTTTTTCCTATTCCACCAATTAAATCGATGATTCCCACACTTTCAGCTTTACTCTCTTATAATTTTCCTCAAGGAAAATCAAGCTCCTCTCCAGTATCCCCAGCACTCCATCAGTGAGCATGGTATACCCCACAAGACCAAGCCAGTACTTTTCAACTGAGAAAAGTGAGTGCAGCACTATGCCTATCCTGGTCACAGTGAGAGGAAGATGTCCATGCTGCTCTAACAGAAAAGGATTGTTGATGGCCGTCACATCCCCATAAATCTTCTCCTCCCTCTTTGTAAAAGAAAAAAAAAGAAATCGCTACTGGAAGACTTCAAAAGATATTGTAGGGGACCACAAAGCACATGCAGGGTGTTAAAATAGCAGTAGATTGACAGGAGAAGCAAAGAACCGCCCGGACTCCGGCCCTCACCCTGGGAGCAGCCAGCAGCGCTGGGGGTGCCACACCCAGAGCTCTTTCTGGGTCGCGCTCCCGCTGAGCTCCCACACCTGGCAGGGACATGTGACAGCTTCAAACACCTCCCACTGTCCCCATCACCTCTCAGCAGCAGCAGGGCCGGTGAGAGCAGCCCCCACACAGCTCCCCACGAGGGACAGCGGGGCCAGGGCCAGCCCTGATGGGAACGTCTGCCCTCGCTGGGTGACACAAACTTTCTGTGCTAAAGGGCTGGGACAACACGACCAGGCTGTGACCCGGTTTTCTCTTTAGGCTTGTAGGAAGACTGTGTCAATCTCAACAGGATGGTCTGACAGACAACATCACTGTTGAATGGGAATGGCTCTCTCAACAATATTTTATAATTCCAAAGCCACATAGATACTCGCAGTAGCCCCTACTTTTACTCAGGTCCCCACTAGTAAACAGGTAGGTGGGGATTTTACCAAATTCTTCCACTGAATATTGGTGACATTTCAAGACCCTAGTAATTCCATTGGCCCAAATAGTCTGTTTAAATTCACAGTAGAAGATTTAGTCAGCTTGGATATTACCTCACAGTATGCTGTACCAGAGAGACACACACCAAAGAAATATTTTTCCCTTGTTGATTTATTAGCAATAGATTTAGTTACAGCTAAAAATCCAAAACAAAAAACCTCCCAAAAAACCCAAATAAAAACAAACACTCCTCACACCTGCCAAAAAATCACCCGTGCAAATTCAGCCACAATACCTCAAGGAGGATCTTTCCATAAGAATTTAAAGAAAAACAATACTGTTATCTTTGCATCCCTTGAGCCAAATCTGTTATGTGAGAAGGACCATTAATGTCAGCAGGGATACAAAGTGAGCAGGATTTGCTCCATGCTCAGTAATAAAGCCTTTTCAAGGAGAAGAAATCAGACTCAGCTGTAACAGGAGGGACAGGAAGACAGCGTGGCACTGTGGGCAGTCTGTAGCACACTACTGTTCAAGGACTATAAAGCAGGTAGTAGGTCTGTTGTATGATTTTTCTGAAGATATTAATGAGTAGTGACTGTCTGGTGCCAGTGTTACTTCAAATTGTTATTTTAATACACCTCACATCAACAGTAGCACTGACAAACATAATCAAAATGGCAGTACATTCAAGTACAAGGTAGGAATACTATACTTTCTTGAAAATGAAAAATAAAGCAAGAGAGATGGAACACTGAAAAAAGGAGGAAAAATGCTAAAGGAAGAAAAAAACAGTATCATTTGGAGTCAAATCATTATGCACAGCTACAGTCTGACAATCCAAATGTGGACTTCATGTGCAAGAGAATGGATACAGTCATTAGAATTAATTTTATTTTTTTTGTATAGTAATGAGATCATTGTGTGCCACAACATAGGAAAAGTGCTGCCACAAATGAGTTCCTACCATATATTTTTGGAGAGTATGGGCTTGATTTTGAGCAGAGCATTTATTCAGTTTCCCCCTCCCTCCCAATCAGGTTCTCATTATGTCGTCTAAAACCTTGATTCAGGCAAGCACTTCTGTATGTGCTTTGTTGGAACATGTAATTACTTCCCATTAAAGTCCACAGGACTAAGTAGCATGGTTAAGTGCTTTGCTGAATCAGAGCCTAAATGA
>VZTR01019697.1:111988-162610 GCA_013400775.1 Chaetops frenatus | reverse complement strand
AGCTTACATAAAGTACTGCCACTTTATAATTTTGGCAGATCAATAAAGTCAAGAAAACAGCAGCCACATCTTTCTGGTAGAAATTACTAAGATTATATTAATGGTATTTAGTGCATCTAGGCTATTAGAACAGCAATACTTATATTTTATATAGGTGGGGCTGATAATACCAGATATTAGCAAGATTGCTTAACAGTTCCTATTTTAAGATCCTGTCTTTAACGTTTTAGTTGCTGATAACTTTGGAAGCTTTTCTGTAGACTGAACTGGAATTTTCCATCATAAGTACTCTGCAAAAATATCATAATGATTTCACAGCCTCAAAAAGCAAGGTAAACTCTTCTGTCCACATTAAAAAAATTAACTCCCCATCCCCTTACTTGATGTACTTGTCTAAGAAATGTTCTGGTGTCTCCAAGATTTTGAAGAATGACTTGAAATTTCATAAGAAAAGGCTTGATAAATTCTGCTCCTGTTCAGTAGAGATTTCTTCAGTTTTGGTAGAAGCTGTCCATGGAAGATGTCTCCTACAACACTAAGGCCAGATGTAAGAATTTAAGAGCACATGCCCTCTGTCTCCATAGATGTCAGTGAGCCATTACTATAATCAGAAACAGAAAAGACAAGAGAAAGGGAAAAGGAGAGTACAGAGAAATGGGATTAGAATCCATTAAAAGGAAAATTGAGATTGATGTGCAGCACACAGACTGGGGCTAGCCCTGGGAAAAGACCAAGAATGCAAAAAGCAGGAAGCATGAGAAGAGATATATCAGATAAGACACTCATGTGCAAAAGAACTGAAAGTTACTGGGGCAAAAAAAATGGTACCAGAGAAAGGACCAGAGTTCTGGGGACTGCAGGAGGTTCCTCAGGCAAATTTAAATTTAACTGAGGAATCAGCTGTGATTTGGAGCTTGTATTTAAAATGAGTTGAATAACCCAGTCACCAGTGCAGGGTTTGAGTTCACAAAGAATGCCAGCACAGGGTGGATAGTGTGGGAGGAAACAAAATACCATTTAGCAGCTGCCTTCACAGGCACCATCCTGCCTGTGGCCTGGCTGATGTCAGATACCCATAAAATTAGAGGCCAGATCAAAACAGCACAGGATGCTTCCAGAGATCAGTTTTGCATTCTTGCGATTCTTCTTTGATTAAAACTTATGTAAGTGCACATGTCTGTATGCTGTTAAATGCATGTGCTTAACAATAGGATTTTTTTTTCTCCTACAAAGGGAGTAAAACCCCCTAATATTCATCTTTCTGATAGAAAGGTGTTTTCCTCCCCTCCTCCTTGAAACCCCACTTGAAACATCAGAAATATAAAAAATATACTTAATCAACCTGGTAAAACTTTTCACCCATGTTGTTGATTCAAAAACCCTTCCCAACCCATCAAATTAATACCACTCTTTTGAGAACACAAAGATGGAAAACATCTGAGATTACTTTCCCATGCAACCTCTTTTGAGGTTTGGTCAAGAACATGGAGACAGAAAGAGATCAATTCATGCCCCAGGTTGTATAGACCCTAGTTATAGAGCAGCTGAATAAATACCACTGATAAATAATGTCAATATTGGCTTTGACAATGAGTTAAAAGCATCTCCAGTTTCAAAGCTATTCCATTACTGAGATATGGCAAAATAAAAGAGAATTTTTAAATTTGTATTTCATTGTTTTCTCTTCTCTATCTCCTCTCTGATACAAAATGAAAATACATACACTTTTTTTCCTTAGGAGTATTACTGTTATCCATAGCCCATCACACATTAAACTCTCAGACTGCTGTGTCAAAGTGAATGAACAAGACTGACATGTTTAAACAAATCTGAGGTTACTCTTAGAAGCTTTCTACAGATCATCCATACTGCATCAACTCTGCAAGTCAGTATGCGTAGACAGGAATTTATATTCTACAAGCTTCTCTATAACCAAAAAGTGAATAAGAAGAAAGCACTTAGTTTTTGCCAGCATTTTGCTTCTCATTTCTTAGCTGAAATCACATTCCACATTTGGTATTTTATCCTTGACTTTTTCCTTTGACTTTCTGTCCCAGGGGCAGGAGGGTAAGGATGAGACTAAGTAAATGTGTTCTGGAGCTTATGAGGTTTGACCACTACAATTCCATTTAAGAAGAAGTACACTTACATAAAATAGGAATAGCATTTGCATTAAATAAGAGAATACAGCACCAAGGTTTAGATTTCTTATGTTACATACATACATATCAGAACTGCTGTTATTTAATGTTGCAGAAAATTGATATCTGTCACATTTCAAACATTACACTATTTATGAATAACTAAAGCAAATACATGGAGTTAATTTCCAAAGGAATCCATAACCTATGGGGTTTTAGAATCAAACAATGGATAGGTGTTGAAATAAGCAAGGAATTTATAGCTTATAGACAAATTAAATATTCATAAGGGATATCAACCCTTATTTTCTGAAGATAGAGACTGGTTCCTATTGTCAGAAGAAAGATAAGAGCTACTTTGAGTTAACTCCGTGAGAGCAACTGGCACAAAGCTACATTATAAAACCAATGAAACTTTGTCAGAAGGAAGTTATCAGATAACTGCCAGTCCAGATTTGGAGAGGTAAAGTGCTATTTAATTTTTTTTCTTTCCCTAAAGATCTGTAAAAAGATAAGACATATATGAGAAGTATACCAGCCTATCTGGACCACAAATCTCCACTTCGAAAAATCCAATGTCTTTCAGAAATTAAATGAATATTCTTGTCTGCACCTTTGAGATTTCAAGGACAATGTGCTTGAGGACTTTACTTGGAAAGATATCTAGTTACTCATGATTTTCTCTAAAATTTTGAGGGGTTTGAATGCCATATAATAAATTAAAAAAAAAAAAAAGTCAGCAAACTGAACGAGCGAGAGAGACATGCTCATCGGATATTGAAATCTTTGCTTTCAACATGTTGCTTTATAGAGTTAATGGAGAGAGTAATGTATTTCTGTTCAAGATTTCTGAAACAACCACCTGCATTAGAAGGGCAACTACTCAGTACACTGTATTACATAAGGACAGTGAATCCACACCACGCAGAACAAACCACCCATGTATAGAAGCTGCCATTTGCCCTTGTACTCCAAATTTCTGGAGGTACCAAATAAACAGACCAAGTCCTCTCTTTTCTGTTTGGAGAAAGCTTCTGGTGGAAAGAAGACTCAAATAGATTGAGAACCCACCAGGGAGACAAACCATCAAAATATCTTCACTCAGGAGGAGACTACCAGAACTATGTGTATATTCACTATGTGATTATTCACTAAGCAAATTCATCCCTTATTTCTTCTGATGATTTTTTGCTTGCTTGGCTGGCTCTGGGGTTTTAGGTAGGTTATTTTTTTCCTCTCCTTCCTTTTGAGGCAAAAAGGAATAGAGTTGAGACGGGGTTGAATTTTGCAACCAATAGGCCCAGTTGTCTGCAGGCATCCTCTTTACTAATAGTGTTTTTGGAGTATTAGCATTTGTCTAGCAAAGAGGCACCCAGTCCCTTTCCAGACAGCATTTTGAGACTTTTGAGTTATGTGAGAGTGGGATGGGGATCTGAAAATCATTAATTTAGAGAGATTCCAGCATGCAGAAAACAATATGAGTCAAGAGTTCTCATAATTTTTAATTAGGCACCTAAACTCAATTTGTATCTTGTTTTAAGGGCCTATGTCCTTTTCAGACTATGCAGTCATTAAAAAGTACTTATGCTTTCAGCATTAACAAATATGATTTCAAACCCTGACCCTGAAATTATCTTAATGGATCTCTTAAACCTAATCTAGATTTGGAAATTCCTCCTTGACTTATGCCTTCTTCACTCTCCTCTAATTAGCAATGCAGTCATGCTATTGATGAAAAGCAGGTTGTTTCTTCATGTGAAGACCATCTGCCAGCACATCACTGCTCCTACCCCAGATGGCAACTTCTTGGTAAAGCTAAGAGGTGCAATTATTCAATTGTTCTATAATCAGACACACACTTCAATTAGCTACTGGTTATTATGATTCAACATTATTTCTGCTACTTACTGTTCTATTTGTCAAGACGTTCTGTGTGATCTTTGCAGCGTTAAGTTTTAACAGGTTTACCATTTTGGTTAAGTATTTTAAGAGACAAAGTGCTTAAAGGGTTTATCAACTCAGAAAGAAAAAGTAATTTAATTTTGCCTAAATGCTAGCTAGTTCCAGTATAATGGCAAGTACTTGATTGCCAATAACTAAGATTAGGGCAAGGATTCTCTGTCTGAAACGATGCATGTCCTAAGAAGAGATATAATGAAGCTTACCAAACATTTTTGCAAGTCACACAATTGAGAAAATGAAGCAGATCCAAGTAGGTCTAGAAGTAGTAAAATTATTTCTATAATTCAAATTTAATTCACTCAAGCATTACACTCAGCCAGTCACAGCACTGAACTATTATATTTTTGAGAGGGGGGAAAACCAGAGTTTGAGTTATTAACTGTAATGTTCTCCTCTATGTCCCCCCTTTGCAGTCAGCCCAAGCTGCCGTTTGGGCTTTTCTGTGAGGGTGGCAGAGAGCCACATCCCTGCTCCTGGCTACAGCAAAGGACCATGAGTGCACAAGGACTCTGTAACTCATTTATTTAAAGTCCTGTGTGGAAAAGAGAGAAAAAACCCCAAAACACAACACAGTTAGTACGCTGCTACAAGTCTGTAGGAGGTTTTTAATTGAACAGAGGTGAACAGCACTGCTCTTTGCCATCTCACAACACCAGTAAGAGAGAAAAAAACCTGAAGCTTTTGAGAGAGGTTTTTAAAGTTCTGGTGAAGACAGATCATTCCACCTCCTGGATAAGAACGACCACAAAAACACAGATGCAGGTCTGAGGATTTTTTCCCATTATGGTAAGTTCAGGTATTTTGTGCAACTTATTGTAACATATGCTTTTCCTTCTTTGAGAATTACCATTCTTTTATTCTGAAAAAACTGATATTATTCCTATTCTGAGGTTAAATATGTTTCCCATCAGTATCATTTTCATGCAGTAACAAAGAGAATGCAACCTTAGGTGACTAATTAGATCTCTTGGCTCATACAGAAATGCAGTGCTATAATGGATTTTAGCGAGGGCCGCTGGGTGTAGCTGGAGATAAAAGCAGGTCATATGAACAACAGGAAAGGCCTAAGATTTCCTCATACAGATTTGCTGAGACATGAAAGTAGAGAGCTGAGCTCTCCACCAGTCCTCTCATCAGCTACCCAGCATGTGTGGCCACATCTGGTGACACAGTAGTAGAGCTCATTTGTTCACACTGGAACTGAATTTTCCCTGGCAGCTATGGGAACTGTAAATACTTCATTTCTCAAGTGAAAGCCTGAAAAACCACAAGAATTTCATTGTAATAATAATTATACACTATATTAACCTTGCTGTAGATTTCCAAACAACATATAGGTGAACTTATAGCTACACGTTCATTTATTCAAACACAGGACAAAGAATATTGAGGCTGAGGTATATTGGGATGCAGTGCCACAAAGGAGAGGTTGGCAAATCTGAAGTTACCAACATAAGCTTAATTCTTGTGCTTCTCTTTATCATACAGTCTCTAACTGAGTGAGTGCTGGTTTTATAACAGTTTTACTACTGTAAAGTACTTTATTCAGGTCATCACTGTTCACCATTTCTTTCAGTTCCACTGTGGGCTGAGTGTTACTCATTGCATACTATCCAACGCCAGTTTGGCTACAAAATTTGGGAGTTTCTCCAGGCTTTCCACAGGGAACATAGACCCCTGAGAGAAGAGACTAGACCAGAAAAAAATCATATTTCTAGGCTTATTCTCAGAATCCAAACAAAAAAGCCCCACTACACCCAATATTATCACTTTGTGTAGTTAAAGATCATGTTACAAAGATAACCTTAAATTTTAAACCTGTGACTCATTCTTTATTTATTTTTTTATATGTAGGTGGAGGGTTATGGACAAACTCAAATGAAAAAGAACTTAAAAGTGAACAGTAGTTTTGTCCCACAAGAGAATACACAAAACCTAAACAATCGTAAGTACAGGTATTAAAAATCTACCTCAAAGATACACATACCAATAATGCATCTAGATTTACAGCAGTGGCTTTGTGTTTTAAAACTATATATAGACAGCCATATAATTTACATTATGAAAGCCTCCGATTATTCCTCAGTAGAATCTCAAAATCTTAAATCAATAAACATTGTAGCCATTTTTAGGAGCTACTAAATACTTATTCCAATACTACTTCCAATACTTATTAAACCTCCCAGTGGGAGTGAATGTATATTTGGGATGGCTCCTATCAGTCTGTGCACTATTTATACTGCTAATGGAAACTGAAGACTGGCAGAAATTTCAGTCAGCTGAAACAAGTTTTCTTTTTACTATTTGTTGATTACCCTCAACCAAGTCTGTAATTTTTTTAGCTACCAGACCCAGATGCTGAACTGGACAGCTAAAGGGTCTTGTGGCTCTTTAGCTTGCTTCTTCTAAGTCATCCCTTACCGCTTGCATAGGCTGCCAGTGGCCATAGGGTTTGTCCTCCTCTTCTCTAAAAGACTTTGTCCTGATGACTGCCATGAGACAAGCTCTCTTACATCCTGATACATTATTTTTGGCATAGGGGCCACATAACACCAATGCTTTGGGAGAAATCACCAGAGAATGCTCAAGGACAGATCACTGAATCCAAATTCCTTCTACGGTTGTTTAGACTTCTCAAGGGAGTATATATGATCTAACTGATCCCTGAGTTCTTTTCCAGGTGCTCTCCTGGAGAGATATTTTTGTCTGTGCAAACATGGGCTTTGTGTAGAGATATTCACTTGCCAGATGCCCTTGATATATTTTGGTATCCACATATACTCCAGTTTATATCATGGGGACTTACAATGCTCAGTTCTTTGACCTCAATATTATAAAGATACAACTGACTCATATGGACAGATTTGCCAATCTCTTATAAGAATGAAGCCTGACATATAATTGTGATTATTTTAAACTAATATTTCCTGTATAGGTTTACCTTTCAAATCCACCAGCCAACGTCAGAAATAGTTTCATACTTTTACAAATGGAATTTCAGTGGCAGTTAAGAAGCCACTCAGCAATGCTTTAGGAATAGGGCTCCACACTGCTGTTCAGTTACTGGAAATGAATAGCCTGAATCTACTGCAAAGTCAAAGTTTTCAAAAATTATCTTAGTATATTGAAAGTAACATATTCTTAATGTTTGAAGGCTTCTGAGAGTAATAATAATAACAAATTTCCAGTGAATGGCTGAGCACTCTTTCCTTCAAGAAGCAGAGTTCAAGGGAACAGAGCTCTGCACAGCTCCTGGGCTCCTTTTCCCCAAACCCAGTCACTCCAGTCATGAAATATCTGGACCTAACTACAAAGTAGAGATAACAAGACAAAAACAATCACTGCTCATTGTCAGAATTCCACTAAATCACAATGGCAGATGAAATAGAAACAAGACAACCACAGATATTCCTATCCATAAATGTAAACACAGGATAAAATACATTTTGTAAGTTAACCACACAGTCGCCTCCTAAAAATGTGGCCCAGCAAAATGCAGGGACTATCTATGTCCTACTGCAGTGTGTTGATGGGAAGGAAGGGGAAAGCAGTCTCCCTGCTCTGTGAGTTTGGACTTGGAGATAGAAAGCAGCTTCCATCCTGCTGAGCTCAGCTGCTGCAACAGCAGAAAGTTGTTCTAGACAGTGTGCACACATAATTTATTGTTTCTGTCTCCTAAATGCATTACTTGTTGCTCTTTCAATTTTTCCTTTTATAAGTCTTTCAGATATTGACCTTCCCTCCAGTAACCATGATCTTGTGTGATCTTTCTCGCTTGTGTAGACTGAGTATAAAACACTGCTCCATGAAATTGGCAGCATTTATCAGACCTTATTACAGGGTACCAGAGTAAAGAGAGGAAAAAATGAAGGTTTTTCTCATGTTTTTAAAGCAGAAGCACAGCAAGATGCAAAACTGAAAAGACAGTAAAACTCTTGTTACCCCAGCATGTCATGAGTTTATGAGGAAAGCCAGGGTTTGGGGCTGTCAGGTGGGGGAGGTATTTTATGTGACACTTTATTCTTGCCTCTGCAATGCATCTCTGAAATCCTGCACCATCAGGATAATTCCTATTGCCAAAAAAAATCAGTACAACAGATTTTCAGCCTCCCTTTTCCTCCACCAAAGCCAGAGACCTACAATCTAAGGCTGAGATTAGGCCAGATTTAGACAAGCATAATCAACAGTTCACACTCCAGGGAAAACTGCCTCTGTCAGAAAGTCCAAGCAGAAATAAGGGTCCTAATTTAAATAAGTTGAACTGCTCTTTTTCCAAACAGTGTTTTTTTTTTTAAATTCTTCCTTCCTTTAATGGATGCGTGGTGGCTTGTAGCAGGTAGCTGAGTCTGAACATGTTGTTTTTAAACTGTGTTTACTGCAAGGAAGCTGAATAACCAGGAAAAGCTGTACCTTGCCCACCTACAGTTCTGTATCTGTCCCAGCACACTTATACCTTTTTATTCCCCCCACCCCCTTCCCAAACAATCACTTTGAAGTGCATATCTCTGAAAAGCCATCCTTGTTCTATATTTGTCTGTATTGAAGTGTCATTGTCCTCTATTGATTTTAACTAAGTCTGTAAATAGCTAGCAATTGTGTCCTTCATTACTTACAGCTTCATCCATTTATAGTATCATCCATCTGTGATTTTTGTTTTTCCCTTACTTTCTTTCCTATTTTTTACTTCCCTGAGCCAATTTTCTTCTCATTCTATAAACCCACAGAACTCTGCTAAAACAACGATCTGAAGTTAAAATAGCATCAAAAAATTTGCACTCAGTGTTTTAAGTATTCTTTATGCACTCTCTACAGTTGCAGAAACTGCAAAAAATCTGGAAGAACTTTCTACAGATCATATGGAGTATTTATTATTAAGTTGATTGCAGTAACAAGACACACACACACACACACACACACACACACACACAGTGCTTTTCTTTTGCTCAAGCCACAAATTCATCATGATATGAGAGAGAAATCAAAATAGTTTGCCTCAAATGTAGATTTAACCCTTGACTCTTACCTCATGCAGGCAGTACTCGGTGGTATTCATCAGATGTTTTTCACCTGTAAAATATCCCCAGTAAGACAGGATTTTGAAATTTTCCGATTTTTTAAAATGAAAGGTGTAGCACTTATTTACATCTATTAAGATATAAGAAACCAAACTTCTATACAGTTTTTACAGACAGATGAGAGAATCACAGATTTATCGTTCATGTTGAAAGTATCTGTCTTGACCTACTTTATAAGGAGCTCCCCAATAAGATCAAGAGGCTTAAAATCAATTAAAGAAACCAAGAAATCAGGTTCTTCAGACCAGGAGTTCTAATAATTACTCCATCATTAGAAAAAGGAGCTATTAAGCAATTATAAAATAACAACAAACACCTGTCTGACACTCCCTCCCAGGCTGTCCTCGCCCCTCAACCATGTATTGTCCAGCTCCAGTGACTTTTGGCATCTAAGCAAGACTTCTCGTGGCTCCAGGTGCCTTCCTCTCCAGCACACATGGACTTTGGCTTCATCTTTGCCATGCACTGCCTGCAAAGGGAGCCCTCAGCCCCAGGCTGCTCTTGGCCATACTGCAGCCTTTCCTTAGAGCAGGACAACAAAAGTGCAACCATAAAAGGAAAAAGAAAAATTCTGTCTCTCTGAAAGGAGAGAGATGGTTTCATTGTTTTGAAAATGAAACATATATTTACCTTTTTTCCAAGAGATTTCTTCACTCTCTTTTACAGAAACCTTGAGTATATTAGAATGTCTTGAAAGGAAAAGCAATACAGTTTTGCCACTTGTAGAAATATTGAAGTATTTTAGTCCAAGCAAGGTACAAAATTGCATACAAATCTTTTATGATCTGGAGCTTAAATAAGGGAGAGGAAGGAAAAATGGGAAAAGAAATTTTAACTTCTTAAGATATTAAATAGAAACTTCATTAAGAAATCAGTTGCCAAAACCTTAATTTTTACATTAACTCTAATTTTGTACATTGAAGACTCACAGGAGAAGATCTATGGATACCAGGAGGTCTAGCTATGCAGGATGGCTGGCCCCTTTACCAATTGCATGACAAAACAGAAACCTTTGCTCATGCTTTCTCTGGAGGTTGCCTTGCCTCTGCCCAAGACACACAGAGAAATACTTCAACATTGAGGTTACAGATAATAAGGCCCACGTCCTTCACCTCCTGTTTGAAACAGGCTGGCTCTGCAGATCACCTTTTCTTCACCCTGCAAAGACTAACACCTGAGCAGACGCACAGCACTGAGTACAGCCTTGACCTATTTTCCAGGGCAGCTAAGATCGTTTGAAAGTCCTATGAAGAACAGGGGGAAAGGCACAGCTCATGTGGGCTTTACAACAAGGAGTTTCATATACAGGAATGGAAAATGCTAAAAATTATGTATATGGTCTTACTAATAAGATGCAGATTTGGAGGTTGAAGGAAGTTATTTTCTTCAGTGGAATAAACTCATTATGATTATAGAAAGTAGAGAACAAGTAAATAAACCAATATCTCTGAGTGGGTGAATAAAAATGGAAAACAAAACACACCAAAGTCATGCCTCAGAAATTAATTTTTTCTCATTATGTGCAAAGCAGGTTAATCTGGTTAATCTCTCTGGCATATTTTGTAAAAGTCACAATTTTTTGTAGGCTTCCACAAGTGCTATGGAATAACTTTATGAAAACCAAATAAATCAGTCCAATCAGTACCAAATAAGTTCCTCAGTTCCCCATGATTAGGGACAAGGAGAGGAGGATGATTTGGATGCAGGAAAAGCAGACAGTTGATGCAGAGATGGTCAGGCCTGGCAGCATGGGCTTCCCAGATCTTGGAGTAACTCTGGTTCTCCCAATCCAGCTCTGTGCTTTACCCCACTGCTGGTAGGTCTCCCTGTGCTGGGATAAGTAGGGAAAGGTGGCTCAGAGATTGTTCTGCAGGAGCTGCTCCCAGTCTGGAAGCAGCAGTCTTATCTATTATTCACATAATGGGCAGCCTGCTCAAGAGTGGAGCAACCCAGAAGAGATTGGTCTGTCAGCACTTTGTATTGGTTTTTCAATGTTGAGCTGTAACAAAAAGTTATTTTTGGACACAAGAATTTTACTCCTTACCTTTACTTGAAATGAATTTTCACTGCTTTGCTGTAACAAAAAGTTATTTTTGGAAACAAAAACTTTAATGCTTATCTTTACCTGTTGGTTTTAAGGAATGTGCAGCACAGTTTTATTTTGTTTGTACTGACCCCAAACGGTCTTCTATTAAAAAGAATGACATTTGAATAGATATTTATATAATAGTTATATAAAAACAAAATGGCAGTAAACAGATAAATTATAAATGAATTTTAATCATTAATATTCACTCAACTAAATGGATCGGTATCCCAAGAACATCATTATTTTGTGTTCAGCATTTGTATGTGACAGCTTTTATTTACTTGTGTACTTGTGTCTACAAACCCCAGCTGAGTCATGGGGGTTTTTATTACCCCGGGGAATGAATAAACACAGAAAAAGATGGTCTCTCAGGGATTTTAGAGTCTGAGAAAACATATCAAATGCAGAGCAGAGGTGCCTAGTGCACTCTCATGGCTTTCCAGCATATGAAGAGTAGATAAAAATTCAGCTGAAAAGTAGCATGAACCTTCAAAACACATCCAGTATACCATGGATCACTTTTGCAAGAGACCTGCCCAACAAAAACTTTTAGCAACCAGTGAGCCAACAATTTTAACTGCACCATCTCTGCAGATCTGTCCCATGTACCTTGTTCAGGATCTATTGCTGGGACCCAGCTGGACCTATGGCCAGACCAAAGTGTGGAGGATGCTGTAATAGTTAAATGGAGACAGAATTTCTCATGGAAGTTGTGGCTACTGATGTAATTTATAATACATCAATAGTTATCCTACAGGCATTTTGAGAAAGTAAGTGACTCAGATGACTTTATGTTCCTGAAATGACCTTTATCATCTTAAATAAATACATATCCTTTTACATACTTCACCTGTACTTTTAATTACATTTGTTACATATCATTCTATTTAAGGCTTTACCTTTTGAAGGAAACACATCTTTTCCTTTCTAAACCATAGTTTACACATTATTGTATTTATGTTTAGTTCCAGTTGTCCTGGAATTCTATTAAATGCAACATAAAATTGACATTATTAGGAATCACCATCAAGGTGTCTTCTTGATCATTTAAAGAATATTTAAAGGTAGATTTCCTAAAATTGTTAGCAATTCCCGATTCAGTAATCTTTAAATTGCAAAAGGATAATAAAGGCAGCATTATCAGAGACATAAATGGTCTCAAAAAGGGGACTGTACAGTAAAAAAACCTACTTGCAACTCCAAATCTCTTCCTTGTCCATTCAAACTCAAAAAGTCCAAACACTTAAAAGCTGATGCTAGTATCTACATTCAGAATGCTAACCAAGAGAATAATACTCTTTTCCTATGCTTTTACTTGCACAGACATTTTGTGAATATAAACCAGTTTTCCAATTTTTCCACCTCTAGGTTTTTTATTACTTTAAAAAAAAGGGGGAAGCAAAAATAACCTTGGCTGCATTATGCAGCAAATATAGGCAGACCTTTAGCTTCAGCACCACTCCGTAACAGAAGCTGTCCACTGGTGTCCCTACAAGGACCTTTTTGCACTATCAGCTTAAATTAATAAAGACATATGATGCATTAAGCCATGCATGAACCACACTGAAGAGTGGTTCAGGCTTTAAAGTGCCTAATGTTAAATAAAGTTTCCCACCAGCTGTTTTTGTGTTTTTTTGTACTCTCATTTGAGCTGTTACATAATGTGCTGAGATGAGAAATTGGCATATAGAGGTATAACGGTTTGTTTTCTAGAGACAGAGCAGTTTATCATTTTAGTTCATACTCACAGAATAAAGAAGACCTTTAGATCAAATCAAAAACCAAAGGAAGGTATGGCAAATGACATCATAGACCATCAATTTCAGGAAGTATTCTTAAAATATGAAGACATATTTTCATCATGTCAGAATCATAATTTATGATAGATCAAGTTCAGCATTCTTCTGCCTGAATTATCATAGTCTAAAGCCATTATGCACACTGACTTACTGCAACACATGAAAAGGAGGGCAGAAAAAATTATAACTGATATGTTCCACACCATTTTTTATTTAAAAAATTTCCTGTGAATGATACAAGATGTATGCAATATTGAATCAAGTAAAAGAAATGAATGCACAGACACAAGATTTATTGCAACAGCACCAGTGCTTTGTCCACTGTATACTTGTGCACACAGAAATGCAATCTACTTGGAGGTGGAAAAAGGAAACACAACAATTAGCAGAAATAGCAAGTGCCCCAATGATTAGAATCTGACTGAGTTACTACAGAAATGGTCTGCAGTACCACCAGCAGGTTTTGAAAAGCTTTGCTGCTGCTTAGGAAAAGGGCTGAAAGTCTCCTTTCAGGAGAAAACTTGGGGATAAGATAGCATCAGTAATCCCACTAATCTTCTGGAAAGAGGAAAGACTTGCCTCTCCTTTCCAGGAACTTCCTCAAGCAGTTTCCTCCTTGCTATGCTGGATTCTGTGGATCCCACTTCTTTCTCCACAGTGGAAAGGGAAGATGAGTATCTAACTTTGATGATTGGACTTAATGATCTTAAAAGACTTTTCCAATCTTAACAACTCCATGATTTCATGATCTAACTTGTTGCAAAATTCACTAGTGGCCACACTTTGTGAGGTCTGTCATGGCTTAACTCTGCCTGATAATTAAGCCCCACACAGGAACTCACTCATTCCCACTACACCAGGATGGACGAGTTGATCAGAAGGGTAAAAGAGAGAAAACTTTTGTGTTGAGGTAAAGGCAGTTCAGAAGGTAAAGGAAAATCTGTGCACACAAACAAAGCCAAACAAGGCACTCACCCCCAGTTCCCGTGGGCAGGCCGGTGTGCAGCCACCTCCAGGACAGCCAGGGCTCCACCACACCTAACAGTTACCTGGGGAGACCAACACTGTCACTCCAAACATCCCCCCTTTCTCCTCCTTCCCCAGGTTTGTATGCTGAGCATGGCACCATGTGGTGTGGGAAATCCCTGTGGTCAGCTGGGGGCAGCTGTCCTGGCTGTGTCCCCTCCCAGCTCCTTGTGCATCTCCATTCTCCTCACTGGTGGGGCACGTGAGGAGCAGGAAATGCCCTGACTGTGTGTGAGCACTGCTCAGCAATAATGAAAATAGTTCAGAATTATCAATGTTGTTTCCAGAAAAATTCAAAACACAGCCCCATGCTACATACTGTGAAGACAATTAACCCTGTCCCAGGCATATATAACCAGCACATAGTAGCAGATTTTCATATCAGAAAGTTTTGGCTACACAACTCACTCACAATACAACATGATCAACTTCCACAGTGGTAACACTGTTAAAGATGAAAACAAAATCTTCTGTGGGCATTACTCGAACCTTTCATCAGGAAGACACAGGAGATTTCAGCCTTCGGTCATTGCAACGGGACTTTCACCACCATATACTTACATGACTATAACGTCCATGGGAGACATATTAGATTCTGAATGAAAACCAAATCTATTTTTGATAAGAGTTAAGTCCAAGAGCTAGAACCATTAGTAAGTAGAAAAGCTCAAGAGGATGGAACTGCCATGATGAATTAACCTTACCATGAGGCAAGTGAAAAAAACTTATTTTTAATGCTGCCTAATCTTAGCATATATGTGTTTTGCCTAGAGATGATTTTGGGCTCAGACTCAGAGTCTATTAGTGCATATATATAACACAGCTTTTTGAGACAGGGAGATGCATAGAAGTTGTCCAGAATTTATAGTGGCGCTTAAATTAAGCAAAAAGCAATTTTAATGGGACCCTTGGAACTGGTTATCCCTCTGGAAAAAATACCAGCAACAGGAAAGATGAATTTGCTGCCCATTCACACTCACCTAAGCATAGATTTTAAAATGAAACAAAATCAGTGGTTCAATTTCTCTTCCTCACCGGTAAGAAGTCCAAATGATCTGCATGGTCTATGATTGTGCCTAAGTGGTACCAATTTTCAGTACGGCTAAAAGTTACCACTGGAAGAAAGCTTGCATCCATAATCAATGGAGAAACACTATCCAAGCAGAGATTATTTGTAACCTCATTTCCAGGGAGTTATAATTTGTTTCAAATCTTTGGGCACGGATAGGAGTGAGAACACCCAGAGTCAGGCAGAGTGAGATGACACTTTTTCAAAATAAAGAGGTCAGAAATTCTTCAACATCAGTTTCTAGGTACTCAACACCCTCTTTTCTATTTTTAAGCACCAAGCAGGCAGGCACTTTTACTGGTAACACATCCACACAGGTTTCCTTGGCATCCCTCAAATCCCCGCAGCACTATCATATGTGAATGCTGCAATTTTCCATCAATGGAGGAACTACTCTGTTTCCACTCTGTGTAATTTTACACCCTCAGAAGACACTTTTGTTGACTGACAGACGTCTCTTTCTTCTTCCTTTTTCTGCACTGGGATTGGAAGCCTGTGCCTCATAACAGTTAATATACCTGGCTTTCCTTCTTACACAATTAAAAAGCGATCACATGGAAGAACAACTTTGTACAAGGGAGGTCTGGTTTTAAAATACAAAATCCCAGGAAACAGGAATATGGAGAAGTACTTCAGCATCTTAGTTTAAATTCAGCCCCGTAAAAGCTCACATGAAATATTCATACTTTAATGTCCACAAAGTAGTTTAATCTGATCTGCAGAATCACAACACTGGCAGTATAATATGTCCCATGGCTGTCCAAAATGCTGAAGTGAGCAGAATATCTGCATTTTCCTCTGCCAGAAAAATTCTGACCTGCAGGCTGTGGTGCAAAGCATTCACTAAACACTCCGTATAACTATTTAATGTATGTGCCTTCTGGAAATGCTGAAGGCCTTTCTCCTTAGATGTCTGCCTCTGATCCTAGCAACAGACACTATTTCTTTGTTCAGTGACCTCATGAATAGAAGTAGTAAGAGCCAGATAAATTGCTAGCAGCATCATAGTCTTTAGTGAAGGCCAGTGATTCTCCAAATTTCATCCTAAACTTAATTATGTGGAGAAATCTACCTACAGAACTCAAAAATCTTCATCTGTCATCACATATTGGACCAACACTATTTATTTACTTTCTAAAGGAACTCTAATTGATTTATCTGCTACTTGGAATAACACCACGATAAATAAATTATCACTTAAACACGATGGATTACTAACATTTCCTTTTCTAATTATATTTATGACATATTACCAGGTCTTGCTTCGTTTAAAAGCTTGCATATGTTTTTCTTATCCCTGTAATCTAATCCAAGGTGCAAAACCTGGATTTGTGCCAGTGAACCCCTTTGTTAATATACTGCTGCACTCCCAGAGTCCATCTGGAGTTACTGTTCTGCTTGATGTCACACGGCAGATCCTACCTGCACGGAAGATGAAAGGACATTCAAGGCACGTATCAAGGGATGACAGTGTTCTTTGTGATGAACCACAGAGTCACAGCTTGTTAAGTAAGACTGTGACAGTGATAAAAGACAAAGACATCATTTGATAGCAGAATATGGCCTATTGGTACATGACAAGCCTTGCTATCTCTGCTCACACATGCTGACATCTCATCATGCATTCTCCCAAGTGCCGGACAGAAATAGTCCCTAAAGACAGCACCACTAGAGAGTAATAGCATACTGCTTATCTGGGAGCAAATGAATGGAAAAAAACCTGAATTGCACAACGTGTCCCTACTAAAATCACAGATAAAGGGATCTTCCAGCTGAAAGTATTTTCTAATTTCATTAGGAGTTCAATTGCTTTTGAATCAAACAATGAGGACAGCTATATTATCTTCATTGTCAACTATTTAGACCCTTTCCACTATGATTTTTTTTAAATGTTGAAGGTAAATTTACAAAAATCTGTTGAGAGACTTCTTTTTTTGAGGGCTGTGCATCCATACTGTTCATACAGTCTTGCACTGTACTTAACATTCTTCACACTCAGCATCTTCCCAGCCTGTCCAAATATCACTAGCTGGTGCTGCCAGGCTCCCAGGCTGCCCTGCAGGGTGAAAGCCCATGGGAATGTAGGTTATGGTGAGAGGCTAACAGCCAGACATCTCCCAGAGCAGGCGGCATAGGGGTACAGGGAGGGGACACTGGCAGTAGGGAACTTCAGGCTGGTACCTTGCTGGAAGGAATGGGAAGGCCTAGTGGCTTTCTGGGGTGAAAAAATCCTGAAAGGAACATCAAGAAGGAAAATATTTAGCTTGAAAGAATAGGGAAATATGCAAAAGGGGAGTATAAGGATGGAGAAAATAGCTTTTGCCTCTAAGGATACTTCTCAGTTAAGTCAGGTTGTTCTCTTGGTTTTAGCTCAAGCCTTTTGAAAGTCCCCAAACAAAGCTTTTCATTATATATTTACAGTGCTATTGGAAGAAATTGCAATCCACCTGAAAGGAAGAAAGGAATCCATCTGCTCTAGTGACTCCCATGAAACCTCTGGCTCCCTACACTCTCACAAGGACACAGCAACTCTCCTGTAAGTGCAGATCATGGGGAAGGGCAGGGAAGTGCAATAACAAAATAAAATTATGTTCACAGAGAAAACCCTATGTGACTGCAAAATTAGTGATGATGTGATGTAAGTGCTGTTTATCAGCAAGAAGCTGCCAACGTGGTTAACAGGGGTGTTCAGGCTGAGCACTAATCACATGGGCCAAACTGGGCAGTTCTCCTGGTGCTGTTGTACATTTGAGATGCATTGGCTGCATTGGCTGGGGGTTGTAAGTGTTCAAAAGTGCCAATGAAAACCTGTCTCTGCCACTCTCCTCTCGAGCTGCATAGTGCATAGATCTCCCCTTCCTACTGTACATGCAGCCATCCCCTCATGCAGTCTGCCCATCCAGCACAGCCAAGAATCCTGTTGTCACTTGCCCTGTAACCCACCCATAAATACCTGCAAAATTCACTGTTAATCACCTGCAAATTTTTTCCTCTGTGACACCTATAAAATATTAGTCACAAAGGTGAAGTAGCCCATATCTTTAGTGGTGCCTGCCATACAGCATTTACTGTTTGCTTGTGCCCTTCCCATCTGTTGACTGAATGTCTTTTATCTTCATACATTAATATCAAATTCTTTGGTATAGTTATAATATAGTAAGCACAATAAATAGCAGTAATGTTAACCACTGTATTTAATAGTAAGACTCTTAATGACCATTAATATTGCTATTACAGTTAGCTTAGCATTTCTGATTCATGACACATCTTTTGTTATATAGATTAATTGATTTTTGTTTTCAGTAGTTGTTCACATAATCAAATAGCCACTTTTTAAATTTCCCCTCTTCTGAGTTCTGGACTTTTAAATCTATGTAGGCGCTCAGGTCTCAGTACCTTTATCTCATTTCTATATTTAGAGTACCTTCCTCACTTATCCTCCTTCTAGTCTCATTTTCATGTCTTCCTTTTATGGTGATTCTCAGACCTGAAATTGCTCTCTCCATCCTCTGATGTTGGCTTACATGAAGCCCTCTCTGCTAGATGAAACAGAAAAATTATATTCAAAGACAAAATATTTCAGAATTAAACCCTGAAAACATTTCAGGCACTACATCTGATATTTGATTGCCACAGACTCATTAAGTACCAGGTTGGAGGGGATCTAAAGGATAAACTGGTCCAGTCTTTCTTGGCAAAAGCTTAGTCAAGACAAGATGGCTCTGTATTCTATTCAGCTGAATCTTAAAAGTGTCCAGTGTTGGGGAATCAATATCTGAGTCATATAGAACATATATACATGACCACAATGTGTTACAAAACATTAGAAAGATAACATAATAATCCTGTATAATTATATTGAGATAATAATCTCAATCCTGTAAAGTCTTAGGTATGCAATTACCTGTTTATAAAGGATGTGCAATGTCTTATCTCTTCTAATTTTACTGTGGCAATGTTTCTGAAAACTCTTAATCCTGAAGTGATGTGATTATGTGAGAGTTGCAGTTTTCATTTGAAGAAAAACTCTTTAAATTTTAATGAAGAATGTTCAGAAACCTCAATTCATACAGAGAGGAAATTACCTGTTCTTGTTTTTAACTTTTTCCCAATTTTTCAGCCATTCTAACGATTTTGGCAAATTCTGTTCTAGATGATTTGCAATTGGAATTAACTCTACTAAGACATTGCATTGACTTGAACCAGAATGAATTTTTCGTTTGTAAGCTCATTACAAAAATCACACTTTTTCACACATTCTGACATACGCATAAATTTAAAAAGTTTATCTCCAATAAATTCTCAAGAAATGTTATTGTTTCTCTGTTTTCTTCTAGCCAAGCCATGACAAGATTTTGAAATTGGGAAGGACAAGTTGTTTTATGAAGACAATCATCATTTCACCTGAAAAAAAAATTTATTTTTAGAAATTCATGAAGCATAGCTAGCTTTTGCTAGAGCTTTTAAGCTTTATGTGTACTGTGGTTCCAACAGGAGCTACAAGTGCCAAAATGCCACCAAAAAAAAAAGACTATTTCCTCAATACTTTCAGCTTAGTGAGAGACAGAAAGCACTGGAAAGTGTAAGAAGAGAAGCCATAGTGAGAATTATCACTCAGCCTTTAGATCACAAAGGCTGACTAAGCACTGGAGGTTTGGGGAAGATTTTCAAACAGAATTGATGCCATAAATAATCAGAATTTTGCTGATCAATTTGGTAAACTGATTGAATATTGTCTCATGTGTCATCACTTTTCAAATTCAGGCCAGCTTCATATATATTTAGAAAGAGATAGCCTAAAGCCTAAACTTGCCCCTAGTGACCATTGCTGCTGGGTAAATATGAAAATACAGAGAAAGTGTATGTTGAGGACTGAACCCTGCCGTTGTTCAGATTAGGTCTTCATTGTTTATCTTATTAAGAAGCTCCTAGAATTACACAGGAGAGTGTCAACAATTGGAGATGTTTCCCACACGGGGCAGGAGCTTTAGGCTTTTTCTGTAGCTCTTGAGGGGGCAGAGGCTGCCAGAGTGGTCAGGGCTCACTCTGCCTGCCATAGCACAGGATGTAGGGGTCTGCATTTACCACACATTCTGCAGCAGGTTGCAAAGAAGCAACCTGTAATACCAGAACACTTCCTTTAACAGAGCCATGGGATGGAAGAAAAATGCATACCAGAAGCAGTAAAGGACTAGGGTTAGATGTTAAATGACTAAAATTTCCCAATTTTCTGTTGTTTCTCTGTACGAGTTGTATTAAGTTCACTGATCTTGAAGAAGGAGTAAGAATGAATGTCAGGAAGACTTTCTCCATGACCCAGGAACAACCACTGGAATATATTTGAGATATCTGGTCATTCCTTTACCTCGGCCCTGATCATATCTGAATATTTAAAAATGCACGCGGGGCTTTTCATGCAGCAACTCTGATCAGAGTTTTTGGATTTGCAATGCACAAGTTACTCATGTAAGGCATGCAATGCACAGTGAATAAGAGATAACCTCCTTCTTGTCAAAGATAAGGTGTGAACTTACTGATGCTCTTCGGAAGTGGAGTAAATTACTTCACACATTGCTAGCTAAGAGAATTTGCAAAAGGAGTTAGTGTGGAGTAGTTTATGAGCTTGAATTCACACTTCATTTTTTTTCTTTCTGGTAACTTTTAATGTAGAGAAACATTCAGTCATCTTAATTCTGAGAGTCTTAGTTCAAAAAGTGACTAGTGTTTTAAAAAAATGCAATGTAATATTCGTGTATTGTCTTCTGCAATGTCACTCCTCCATAAGGCGGATTACACACTTTTCAGTTAGTTCTGATTTCAAGGGTGATGGCACAAGATATTTTTCTTGAAAAATAAATATAGTGTTAACATGGAATTTTGACATATGTTACAGACAGCTGAAATAAGAAATTCTAGGAAATTAGTATACTAATTAGTATACTAATAGTACTGAAGGTCTTATGTAACTTCTAGTTTAGGTCTTGCATCTTCCCTGGCATCTTGCCTTACTTAATAAGTTCAAAACCAAAGGAATCCTGCCTGTTGTAAAGCTGGAACTTCTAAATCCAGACCTCTTTGGCAGATGAGAAAGAACCCAGCAAGAGAAGCACTTCCCACCAAATCCTGCTGTCATTCCAGACGCACAAGGATTTTTAAAAGCAAGAATCTTGCCCAGGGCTTTATGCAGTCTGGTTTTGACACTCTTCAAGGATGGCAACTGCACAAAATCATCTGCAAAAAGCCAGGCTTTTAGCCATATTTTTAATTGTTTTGTTCAAATTCACACTTCATTTAAAATGCTTATGGAGGTGGAGTGCTAGTGAACTTGCCATCCTTTTTGAAATGTGCTGAATCACAGGAAAAGTGAGGACGCTTCCTTAGAGAAGGTGTCCTGGGCTAGAAAGCTTGAGTAATATTAAACTAAGTAAAGCAAGATTCTTTCAGACTCCTCACAGGATTGGCATCATCACTTTCCACAAGGTCCTAATAGAAAGTATTTTATCCAAAATTCTAGGCTTTTCAACCTAGTAATAACCTACCTATAAAAACTAATTTCTCTGACCCCAGACTTTGGTTAAAAATAAAAAATCTGTCAATTGGATAGAGTTCAGTGACTCTAAGCAAAAAATGAGAAATAAAAAAAGGTAAAAAATAAAAAAAGGTAAAAAATAATACCTTAAATTTATTTCTTTCAATTTCAGTGCTTTATTAGATTGCTTTAGGTATGATTTCATTTAAATATCCCATACAGCACAATTTGAGGTGTTTAACTGAATATTGATCAACTTTTACTCTTCTTAAAAAATATTCTTTGCAAGTTCAGCATTCTTACTTGATACCTGATTTTCCAAAATGCTGAGAACCTGCAGCTCCAGTGGCTTCATTTTCACAGTAACCACAGTTACCCAGGAAATCAGGTCAGAGCAGAATTGTACTCACGTGGCAAGGCCCTAATTTTCAGTGGAAAACTATACATTTTGAAGGCTAGGACATCTTTCATTTTGCTACACCTTCTACTAAGAAGCATCTATTTTTCTACAGCAGATGCTGGAGCCCTATCCTTTTAAGCTGCCAACATCCCAGATCTGTTTCCAAGCTTATCTGTTTAAAAAGTGAGGGTTGTCATGATGGAAAATACCTTAAAAATAGGGGTCTGGTGCAGGACCTAGCCCCAGATGCCAATTAATTTCATTCTGTATGCCAATAGCAAGGAGAAATAAATTATGAACAGATGCTTGCTTCTGGCCTGTGCTGGATTCTGGCCAGACAGACTATCTGAAAAGGTGTAATACAAGCAGCTGCTGCTTTCTAAAGGTACAGATATTTATTCACAGGAACAAGAGAACTGTGATGAAAAAGGTAAAAGAATTAGAACTCTGAAAAGTACAATTTCTTAGAGCTGCCTACAAGGTGACAATGCTTTCCACCTTTCCATATGCAGAGGCACCTTCTACAAATCCACACTTGTGCTACATAATCTGAGGCACTTGGAGAAATCAGGCTAACACAGAGTTTCTTGTTCTAGTGACTCTGCAGAGCACAACTGGAGATTAGAAAAATAATTATTCACTGCAAAAAAGAGTGTGTATGACATTAACCGAGATTATAAAAAGCTAGCTACATCTGGGGCTAAAAAATGGTGCTATCCCAAATTCTCATTAATAGCATCCAATTACTGTCTGTGGTTATATAACTGTTCATCTCACTATGTGGCCACTTACTGCTGGAGTCTGTTGCTGCTCAGCATAAATTGCACAGAGCACAGTGTGGAAAGGCACTAATGGCATTTACTTTGCATTTTGCAGTACAAGGATAAACAAAAATATATTCTGAAAAAAATTTGCAAGATGGGGGAAGAGGTCATTCCAAGGAAATTGTTAAATTTTTTAATGTTTTAAAATTAGTTCAGTTGCTGGGCAGTTGGGAATTTTGGTTGGTTGGTTTGGGTTTTTTGGTAACAAAAACATGGGGTATAAAAGAACGTAAATGTTTTCTGCTTTAAGTATGTAGTAAAAAGTGGTACACTATCACATAAAATATACCATTAATTTTAGAGGCTTTATTCCCCTGGATGCTATAGAAATATTTCAGATCTCAAAGTGCACATCATTAGAATATGGGAACTTTTACTGAGGACTCTGTGTGTGGGCACTGACCAAATAAAATCTCAATGAGCCTCTACTGATAAGAACAAGCAGAGATAAAGTGGACGGAAAGATCTGTGAGTCAGTAAATACTGCAAACCACAATCATAGCAGGTCAGGCAATTACCACAAGAAGAAAAAAACACTGATAAGTCCAGCAAATAAAATGTGATCCCCTCATAAGCCACGAACATCAGAGAGAATGACAGCAGACTAAAGCTGGGGTTCACAGGACATTAACCTTTCTGAATGGAGGGCTGACTGTTGCTGTGGCACCAAATCCAACAACCAATCTGTTTGTACAGCAAATTACCTATTTTCTTTGTAGAAGGGAAAACAAAGTGTTTGAGTAGTAAAGCTACTGTGAGAACCAAGGAAACAAAATCAATGAGCCAAAACATGAGGGAGCAGTTGCAAACTGAAACAATAAACAAAGGAGTTATGAAAGATAAAAGCCATAGACTGAAGCAGCAGGAGAAAAAAAAGAATAAGCTGTAATGATTTCTGAGAGGATGGGTTTTCATTTTTTTCATGGTTAGTGGCAAGATTTCATTGACCTCTGCTGGAGCAGGATCAGGATTCTTAAGATGGAAACAAAAATGGCTGAAAAAGGACAAAAAGCAGAACAGGTAGCAAAAGGATTCAGCGTGGAAAAAGTCCAATAAATACTAATTCTTCCCCCATTATATGCATTTCTGCCTATGTTGGAATGGAGATTGCAATTTGCTTCTATCTACTAAAAAATACTAATTTAGTAAGTCACCACAGGGTTTTTTTTGCCATAAGGAACAAAATATTCAACAACCCATTCTCACAATAATTAATATTTCTTAATCCTCGACATGTTATCTGGGGTCTAAAAGTACTCAGCTGATCCTCAGCTCCTACTGAAGTGCCCACAAAATACCCTTCCTAGAATGTAGTGCATAAGATAATCCTAAGGAAACAGACATTATACTATAAATGTGGTATCTGCTGGTATCGAGCTTAGCTCCTGAAATTTTCTACATAAGGAAAGAAAAATGCCTCCTGCTTTATATAAATGAGCATATATCATGAGTTACAATATGAGTTGACAGATATAATCACAAATTGACAGATAGTCAAACTTATTTCTAGAAGTAACCCAGACACACTATTTTATTCAAAATGGTTTTTTAAACGAACCCTGGCAAGGTTTCTGGGATAAAAGCAGTATTGCAAAATCAGAATTCAGCCTTGTAAGTTAGCTAATATTCTGCTCTATCCATCAGACCCCCAATGCCTAACATTAGATATTCAATATATTTATTTCAAAACACATATTAACTTAACAAGGATCTATGTTATAAGCCATATTAATCATGTGTTTGCAAACAACAGCTTTTATCAACATTGATTATTTTTTGATAGAATTACAAAATCAGCACATGAAAGTTAGACAGTAGATGCAATATATTTATATTTATACTTATATTTGTAATGTATTTATATTTAAATTTTAAAATAAGACTTTAAAGAGTGGCTTGCATGAAAGGATTTTGATAAAGTCATAAATGAGGGGTATCATATCAATATGTGTAAATGCATCAGAATAGTGTAAGAGGCTAGTTAGAAAGATAAATCATTAATAATACAACAATTATGATGAAATTTAAAAATTTAAAGCTCATAGCTTCAAGAAAAACAGGTTCATATATACTAATACATAAGAAAAGGGAGAAATCTTTGAGGACAGACATTTGTGACAAAACTGAGTAACAATTCAAACATAAATATTTAGTGTAATGTAAGGACAAATTAAACAAGTGCATATTGCTCAGTTTCTCAAGTGATGTTAAAAATCAACACCACATAGATGTACAAGACAAGAAACACTCCAGAAAAAGATCTCCACCATGATCAAAGGCTCAAAAAGAAATAACAAATGTGTAATGGTAACTGAAATGCTCAGGGGGAAAAAAAAAAGCAGAGAAGAACTGAAGAAAAAAAAGAATGAGACTGTTTCTCACATGAATTTTCCCCCAGCCTTACAGACAAATTCTTAAAATTTGAGATATTTCCAGAGGAAAAGTAAAATAAGTATGTCTAAGGAGATAGACCAATGTGCGTGCAGAGATTTGATGGGTATCAAATACACATTTTGAATACCTGAAAATAATAATGGACCCCCAAATCCACACATTTCATCCCTTGATTTCTGCACTTCTCAGGTCAGGATGATTTGTAGATGCTTCATCTGGAGCAGTGCAGGCTACAGCATGGCAGGGCCTCTGTGGCCAGAGACCCTGGCACTCCCTGCTGTGGGGCAGCACAGGTGCAACTGAAGGTACAAGGGTTTTCTCCTCTCTTTCTCAAAAATGCACCTGAAGGCATGAATAGTGGTGGAAGCACTTTCCTTTGAGACAGTCTGATTGTTTAATGCTTTCTGAGGAAGAAACTAAATTCGGATCCTAATTTGTGAGCTGGTGAACCCTAGAGTCTGGGAGAGAAGGTGATCAGCATTGTCATTTTCTCCATTAACTTAAAGAAAAGGAGCCTGTAGAAAAATGCAGCCTGTTTCTGCAGATATGTTTTTGGCACATGGCAAAGAAACTTCTTAGGTTAAGTCTCAGAGTCAATTAAAGTGAAGGAATGTCTGCTTCTGCAATTCCAGCCATATTTAAAAGGAAAATAAGTAATAAGATGGCTACATAGACATCATCTGTTCTGAGCACCTACAGAAGCATAAGCCTATGTGCTTAAGGATTTTAAGATGGAACAGGGAGCTCCTTATTGAATTGAGGCTCCACAAAGGTTAAATAGTGGCTGAATAGATTTAGATAATTTGTATCTACTCAGCTGTTGTCTTAGGTGCCTAAATCCTTTCCTGGAACTGGACCAGGAGAGAGCAGAGCATTGTGCTGTTAAGTGCTCTGCTTTTACAGAAAATCAATGCCAAACCACCATATTTTCCTTTAGAAGATCCTCCCCCAGCATTTGTATAGCTTGCCATCATACAACTAATTGGACACATTATAAATGCTTAAAGGTATTGAAGGGCTTTGACAAGGAAGAAAACACATTTAGTTTAGTAGAAGAATATGAAAATCAGAAAAAAATTCATGTACCTAGGAACTATTGAGAATTAACTGTATTCAGATGAGGAACTACTATGGACTTACAAAAATGGCAGAAACTTCAGCATTTTTGTTATTTAAAAAGAAAATAAACATATCACTGATAAGTAGAGGGAACATGGTAATGCTAGGCAGCTGATGTTGTGTGTCATCTCTTCCTTTTAATTATGTGACTTGATGCAATCAGCTCTCTTTTCCATTTTGAATATGTGATTTTGAAGCAATTAGTGATTATCAGAGGAACCTGTGGGAACATGACCTGTCATGGGGCTTCTATTTTCTTGCCAACAACTTCTGAATTATTGGGTTTTACTCATTTGATCCAGGATCGTAAATCCCTGCCTGGGACCTTCTGAAGATAATATTTTTCTCAGAAGTAAATAAAGTAATGAACATAGAGCTAGGTGAGGTAACACTTTTTGTGAAAGTGATAAAGCCTATTACACAATAGCACAAATGCTTTAAAAGAGGACATCCATTATCCTCTCTTAAGATCCACGGGAGAGGAAATATTGAGTTCCATTGTTCTTCAGATATGTTTGTCCATACTTTGGGAACATTTTACAATACAGAATGTTGATCATCAAGCCCTAAACCGAGCACTGATCTTTGCTCACAAGGTCAGGATCAGAGCCACACCTCATGAAAAGCAAATCACTGAAGTCTAGTCCACTGTGGAATCTCATTTTCCTTATTTCTCTGTAAAATGATTGGGTTGGGCCCCAAAAGCCAGCCATATCCTGGGCTGCATCCAAAGCAGCAGGGGCAGTAGGTCAAGGGAAAGATGGAGAGGGACTTTTATCAAGGGCATGTGATAATAGAACAAGGGAGAATGAGTTTAAGCTGAAGAAGGGTAAATTTTGAGTAGACATTAGGAAGGAATTCTTTATTCAGAAGGTGATGAGTCCCTCTGAGTCCAGAGCAGTTGTGGATGCCCCACCCCTGGAAGCGTTTAAGGCTGGGTTGGATGGGGCTCTGAGTAACCTGGACTAGTGGGAGGTGTCCCTGTCCATGGAGGAAGGGCTGGAACTGGATGATTTTCCAACCCAAAGCATTCTCTGCTTCTATGGTTCTATGAAACAAAGGACAGAAAAACTATCATGCAAATAGAGAAAGTCACTGACCTCTGGAGATACAGTCTTTTCTTCAGGGTAACTTCTTTTGTTAAGGGAGTTATCCACTGGTCAGTTTGTCCAGCAAAGCACACAACTTTTCAAAAAATAAATTAATATATTTCAGTACAAATTGTAACAAGAATTTAAAGAAATAAGTATTTGGCAGGCATTATACACATACTTGGTTAACTCATTTCACCCAAAATATATTCCCTAACAAATAACACTTATTAAAAACAACAACAACAACAACAACAACAACAACAACAACAACAAAAAACCCCAGTTTTAGAAGTTATTCCTGTTACAAACACTTTTCCACCTCACTTTTTTCCCTACATTTTCTTCAACACACTTTACCTATAAATTTTTTATTTATTAAAGCCTTTCTACTGAAATACACAGATTTTTATAAAATGAAAAATATGAAATCCATATTGATAAAATATAAAATGGAAAGAAAAATGGGAAATGGGTCAATCTTGAACTCTATTAAATGGAAAGAGCTTTAAAATGTCGGAACACAGATGCATTTTGACAGATAAATGTCGTTATATATATCAATAGTGAAAAGTTCACTGTATAGACTTCCAAGAAGATTAGCAAACAAAAGAAACAATAACCTATTTTTCCTCTTAATTTCTCTTTTTTTAAGCCAAACTCACCTTTTCTTGCATCCTGAGTTAGTAGTTTTGAATGTTTGGAGATTGGCAAGCTGTAATCAGTTTGCATTTAAGATGTAGAGTGCACTGTGAGTCTGATAATAAATTATTTAAATGAAAATTCTGTCAATTTCCAGGAGATCTTAGGAATCTGGTGAATATAAACCTACACAGGAGTATTTTAAAATCTCTATTTACTCACAGCAAAGGCTTTAAAAAACATTAAATAATAAGAGTCAAAAATGTTGATTCTCTCTCCTTCTATTTCTATTATATTAATGGTTTACTAAACAGTATAAAGGGAGATATTTTCTTCGTAAACCCCACTCAAAGACATCAAAATAACTTCCTGAAGGCAATGCACATTCACTTTCAGACAGGGAATATTTCCTTTAAAAGATACTTTATTAATTTTCCAAGTAATTATCAAGCTCTTAAGAAAAAATACTCAAGTAATCTCCAGGGTTTGCACAGCATTTTTATCAAGGATATCTGGATGCCTCCTTATTTTTTAAATACTTTCATTTTACTGATTGATAGGAAATAGAGCCTCAAAGAAACATAAGTGGCTTTTGGCATCATTGGCTGCAGTCTGCCAAGTGCACTTCTGTCAAATCCAAGCCAACATCTTAAAAGGCCAGGACAAAGCTGCAATGCAAGTGTGAGGATGCACAGCAGCACAGCCCCTGCCCCCACATTCTACATTGTATGCTCTGTTGGAAAACTTTAGGTATGAGGGGCTTCATCTTCTTCACCCCATGCCACACCATCTTTCTCCTCTGAAGGCAGTGGTTATCCTAAGCAGTCTCCTGCTCCGTAGAAGCAGAAGAGCATTTGACACAAAGGTGGCAGGCAGACCTCACAGTGAATACATGAGTTATATATATAGGAATGAACTCAGCCTGTTTCTTGTCTTCATAACGTTTCTTTTTCAGTAATAACAGGAGGAGGACTGAGATCCGCGCTCACAGTGTTGTTCTTTGCTCTGCCATACTATTCAGAAATAACAATTTCCCAACAAAATATTAGATGGAAAAGTCTTGGTATAGCTAACTTTATATTATCCCTCCTTCAAAATACAATAAAGTAGAGCAAGCTTGTTATGAGCTGTCAGAACATGTATGGCTGCAGAGCCTCTGCTCAGGTGCTTCTGTGCTCAGAGGCCCAGGGCAGTTGGAGTTAGAACAGTCTCAGGCAATGAAAACATAGACTTCCACCAGGACAACAATTTGTGTCTTCCAGAGGATTGTTGTCATCAAAAGCACGACATGTTCATGCTTCCTTATTGCTGAATAAATGTAATCTCTAATCAGTTTTGAATACATTATATTAATTTACGTGAACTCTGGCAAATCTTAGGGCTTTCTGTTCACTGTATTATCACACATCTCATGCCAGATATATTTGATATAATATATATCAGATATAATATATAGTGCCCTATGGAGAGAGTCAGTCACAGTCTTCTTTAGATTAAAACCCAAAAATTTGAGGTTTACACCTTTATATATGTTTTTATTTTTGTTTTCAAGGCTACAAGCCGTTAATTCTATGTTAGTGATAATCAAGACCACTAAATGAATATTCATTATCTTTCAGAACTAGTCAAATAAAAAATGTCCATTAATATAATCAGGACTTATATCCCACATCAATCACCAAGCAAACTATTCAACATTTGTCCCTTTTCCATAAATTTTCTGTACATAATAGTCACCAAAAAAAAAAAAAAAAAATCAAGATCTGTTTCTGAAAATCTCAGATAAACTATCCATAAATATTTGTTTAATTAACCAACTCTATTACTTGTCATGTCTCCAAGCAGATCTTAAGTATTACCCTGAATCCTTTCCTAATCAAATTAATATTTGATTACACACTTTTTTTGTATTGTATGCCACAGTAACATGATTTTAACCTCTCTTTCTTACCTGTGATCAGGTACCAGGTCAGAGCAAATAACTTCCAGTCCCAGGTCTTTATTGTCATCCAAATAAAGTTTCTCCAGCCATGACCAAAGAATATTTTTTGTTCTTTCCTTAGTTCTCTTCCAGCTTCATTCAGATTAAAAATACTGTTGTATACATACCTTGTAAGGCAAAAAAAAAGGGCAGAAACTCTATCTGTTTAATTACTTTCTGTCTGATGAGTTATTCATTTTCTCTGTTCAAAAGTGTTTAAATGTGTTTTCCAACCAGCAGTAAGGGTATCTTATATGCTGATCTTTAAAGAAAATATCCTAAAATCTATTTTCAAGTCTAAGACAATCAGGACTGGGTCGAGTTAGCTTTCCAACTCCTAACCTTGGCAGCATCTCTTTGCCCTACTGGAGTGATAAAGGCAGAAAGATTTCATCGTTTCCCATAAATACATAGGTATTTTTATTCCTTCTAAAAGAATATGAAACCTTCTTTTTTAAGTAATTGGGGGAAGAAACAAGTGTTTCTAGTTCCAACACTTACCCTAAGCAGCTACAACAACTCGGGGACTCATAGAAACAGGAAGACATGTGATGAGACATTTCCTGTTCTTGAAATACAGCAGAGGGGACCCACTGTTGGGCTGGTGATAGTTTCCCTAGTGCCTTACTCAGATTTCTTAAGTAGCATCATCATTTTAAGCACACATAACTTGGGGTTCCTGCTAAAAGAGAAAGTTTTGTCCTCTACCAATTCTTTTTCTAGGTTGATTTCAACCTGAACTGTGAGTACATGAACACTTGTTCTGGCATACGGGAGTAGGCGGCACAGGAGCAAAACAAGAAGACAGAGATGGGAAAGGATGGATTTTTTGGAAACATTTATAATTAGTGCCAGCTTCTGAAGCTTTGATGTTAAAGTCAGCACCCCAAGACAGTGGTGCTCTGGAATCATCTCTCTTCGAGCTACTAGGTAAGATGGCAACAAACTCAATAACTGAGATTTGTTTAGCTATCACAACAAAGAAATACTTATACTGATTTATGAAGGATGAGGCACTCAAGTCCTGCAGGATAATTCCAAAATCTGATGGCTATGCAAAAAATCTCAAATTGTTCTGCCTTAATGCAAAACTGGATATTGTGATGAGACTGCTCTAATGATCTAAGTAAAATCACTTACAGAATCATATAATCATTAAGGTTGGAAAAAACCTCTAAGATCATTGAGTCCAATAAATACTGCAACTGCTGTGTTTCAGTGTCAATACAGAGTCACAGATTTCTGTCTTCTTATGCTTTATATGGGGAGTGTATTCCTATGTATTTTATTCCACCAGGTTTTTTTAATGTCTTTCTTAAGGTCAATATGAGCTTTCATGTGGTCATATTTCCCAAGTTTTATTTTTCAACAAAAATTAAAGAATTCAGCCAAGTATCTGAATAACAAAAAAAATGGTACAGCCCTGATGAAATCAGCACATTTCTGATCTTTGGTTCCAGAGAAGGATGCACTTTTAAAAATATTCTTCAAATATCTTGTGACATTCAGGGATTTAATGTAGAAAGAAATAGATTTTCCATTAAATTGAGTGGCCATAGAAGAAAAAAAAGCATAAATAATGCTTATAATCCCGTCATATCCCTAATCGGTCACAGTTTTTGATTGATGTTTTTACTCTTGGATGTTTCAGTGATATCTGACACCACTGAATAACACGGAATTGCTCAGAAGTTATGCCAAGCTGATACAAAAAGTCATTAATTTGCTTACCTGCCCATGTACATGATGTTGGTTCTGGCAATTTTTATTCTTTTTTTCCCTTATTCTTTTCATGTATCCAGGGAAATACCATTTTGTCTATTGTTATCCATTGTTTCTATGCTTCCTCTGTGTGAAATACTCTAATTGCACAGTTTAGATTTCACTTATTCAATTGCCCCATTTTGTGATCAAAATTGAAGTCTATTTATTTTGCATATATTTTTAATCTAAAGCTAGCTAATATTTAACTCTACAGGTCAGGTAAAACTTTCCTGTTTAATGTTGTCTCACTATGACAAAGTTCAGATGATAATTAGGGAATAAGCATTTATAAGCAGTGTCATATTCCACTTTGCAATTTATTATAGTATTTTCATAGTGGTTAGCATGATTTAACTGGCAGCTCTTTGTGAACTCATAGTTAGATAACCGAAACTGAGTATTTGATCCATTTCTTTAAAAATAAAGAATGACCAATATCAGAGAATATCATTTTCATAGGTGTAATGCTGCTGTTTACCTAAAAATGTGTAACAATAACTCACAAATAATTTTCAAATTCTTGCCTATTTAAATACTAAATTATTTCTTTATTCACAAATAAATTTAAAAAAATGAGAAGAATTATTTTCCAATTTAATTTCCAATAATGTGAATGAAGAACCAACACAGTACTGAAATAAAAAGAAGAAATCTGGTTCATACATAAATACACAACCACAAGTATCTGAAAATTTTAATTTATGTTCATCTAAGGAAATAGTAGAAATAACCTGGCAATCCCTATCAGCTTGCTGCTATTTTTTTTTTTCTTTGATTGGCAGTTTACATAATGAAAATAATGACATGAAATTAAAATATACACATCCTACAGAGTCACACCCTTTTTCTTGCTGCCATTTCACAGAATCACAGAATCTGGTGAGTTGGATGGGACCCACAAGGATCATCGAGTCCAACTCCCTGCCCTGCACAGGACCATTCCCAACAGTCACACCGCGTGCCCGAGAGCACTGTCCGAATGCTTCCTGAGCTCTGTCAGGCTTGGTGCTGTGGCCACGTCCTAGGGAGCCTCTTCCAGTTCCCAGCCACTCTCTGGGTGAAGAACCTGAATCTGTATCAGATATCAGACATAGTGTAGCCACCAGGACAATGGCAGTGACTGTCCCTCTGGACTCAGAAACTGTGAGACCACACCTCTAATCCTGTGCCAGTTTTAAGCCCTCTCTCCTAGAAAGACACTGCCATGCTGGAGCTTGTCCAGAANACCTCTAAGATCATTGAGTCCAATAAATACTGCAACTGCTGTGTTTCAGTGTCAATACAGAGTCACAGATTTCTGTCTTCTTATGCTTTATATGGGGAGTGTATTCCTATGTATTTTATTCCACCAGGTTTTTTTAATGTCTTTCTTAAGGTCAATATGAGCTTTCATGTGGTCATATTTCCCAAGTTTTATTTTTCAACAAAAATTAAAGAATTCAGCCAAGTATCTGAATAACAAAAAAAATGGTACAGCCCTGATGAAATCAGCACATTTCTGATCTTTGGTTCCAGAGAAGGATGCACTTTTAAAAATATTCTTCAAATATCTTGTGACATTCAGGGATTTAATGTAGAAAGAAATAGATTTTCCATTAAATTGAGTGGCCATAGAAGAAAAAAAAGCATAAATAATGCTTATAATCCCGTCATATCCCTAATCGGTCACAGTTTTTGATTGATGTTTTTACTCTTGGATGTTTCAGTGATATCTGACACCACTGAATAACACGGAATTGCTCAGAAGTTATGCCAAGCTGATACAAAAAGTCATTAATTTGCTTACCTGCCCATGTACATGATGTTGGTTCTGGCAATTTTTATTCTTTTTTTCCCTTATTCTTTTCATGTATCCAGGGAAATACCATTTTGTCTATTGTTATCCATTGTTTCTATGCTTCCTCTGTGTGAAATACTCTAATTGCACAGTTTAGATTTCACTTATTCAATTGCCCCATTTTGTGATCAAAATTGAAGTCTATTTATTTTGCATATATTTTTAATCTAAAGCTAGCTAATATTTAACTCTACAGGTCAGGTAAAACTTTCCTGTTTAATGTTGTCTCACTATGACAAAGTTCAGATGATAATTAGGGAATAAGCATTTATAAGCAGTGTCATATTCCACTTTGCAATTTATTATAGTATTTTCATAGTGGTTAGCATGATTTAACTGGCAGCTCTTTGTGAACTCATAGTTAGATAACCGAAACTGAGTATTTGATCCATTTCTTTAAAAATAAAGAATGACCAATATCAGAGAATATCATTTTCATAGGTGTAATGCTGCTGTTTACCTAAAAATGTGTAACAATAACTCACAAATAATTTTCAAATTCTTGCCTATTTAAATACTAAATTATTTCTTTATTCACAAATAAATTTAAAAAAATGAGAAGAATTATTTTCCAATTTAATTTCCAATAATGTGAATGAAGAACCAACACAGTACTGAAATAAAAAGAAGAAATCTGGTTCATACATAAATACACAACCACAAGTATCTGAAAATTTTAATTTATGTTCATCTAAGGAAATAGTAGAAATAACCTGGCAATCCCTATCAGCTTGCTGCTATTTTTTTTTTTCTTTGATTGGCAGTTTACATAATGAAAATAATGACATGAAATTAAAATATACACATCCTACAGAGTCACACCCTTTTTCTTGCTGCCATTTCACAGAATCACAGAATCTGGTGAGTTGGATGGGACCCACAAGGATCATCGAGTCCAACTCCCTGCCCTGCACAGGACCATTCCCAACAGTCACACCGCGTGCCCGAGAGCACTGTCCGAATGCTTCCTGAGCTCTGTCAGGCTTGGTGCTGTGGCCACGTCCTAGGGAGCCTCTTCCAGTTCCCAGCCACTCTCTGGGTGAAGAACCTGAATCTGTATCAGATATCAGACATAGTGTAGCCACCAGGACAATGGCAGTGACTGTCCCTCTGGACTCAGAAACTGTGAGACCACACCTCTAATCCTGTGCCAGTTTTAAGCCCTCTCTCCTAGAAAGACACTGCCATGCTGGAGCTTGTCCAGAAAAAGGCAACAAAGCTGGTGAAGGATCTGGAGCACAAGCCTCATGAGGTACAGCTCAGGCAGCTGGATTTGTTTAGCCTGGAAAAAAAATAGACGCTTGGGGGACCTCATCTCTCTCTGCAACTCCCTGAAAAGAGGTTGTAGCAAGGTGAGGGTCAGCTTCTTCTCCCAGGTAGCCAATGAGAGGATGAGAGGAAATGGACACAGGTTGCTCCAGAAGAGTTTAAGATTGGATATTGGGAAAAACTTCTTCGCTGAAGGGTTGTCAGGCGTTGGAATGGGCTGACAAGGGAAGTGGTTGAGTCACCATCCCTGGAGGCATTTAAAGGACATGTGGTGTAGCACTTAGGGACATGATTTAGTGGTGAATTTGGCAGGTTAACAGCTGAACTCCATGATCTTAAAGGGTTTGTTTTCTGAAGTAAATGATTCTATGATTTTAAGATTAATTTAAAAGTCAAATTCTTTTCATGTGCTACTTATTCATTCCTGTTTATTTCTAATGCCATTGGTTGTGACTGACTGAATTGGCAATAGCCTTGCTTTAAAGTGTAGATCTTATGTACAGCATTTCAAAGTGCTAAATTATCACTGGTTGGTTTCTTTTCAGGTTCCTGGGTACATGCCATTTTAAAATGTAAACACCCAGCAGACATGATGTAAACATGCAAATATTTTAGTCAACACACTGTTTGGGATTCCTTTCACATTAGCAAGGACAGCACAGACAACTACCAGCTTCAGGTGTTTAGATCTTTCCAAATCTGTAACACATATGCAGGAAAACTATGTTTCCCTTTAAATAAACATTTTCTATTAGAGCATTCTTACCCAGACTTGCATAACACATTCATTTCCCTGGGTCATTTTCCATTTTACGGTGAATAGATTATAGACAGAACATAGCAATCTGACAGCAGCTTTTCCCTCCATCGATAGCATTTCTATTTAAAGATGAGGATTCAAAATCAGTATTGAAGGTACATGCTCTCTTTTTTAAAGGGAGTCAATGTACCTGTACATAATTAATCACTTCTGTTAGTTTAGTAAGGCCAAGTTTAAAATTCAAAGAAAACCTGGCACTAAGTCTTTTAATTTAAATGTCTATTGCTCTGCAGGTGTGAGTCCATAACTTCACTTAAAGCCAGCTCTACTCTCTGATCATATTACTTGTCTACAAGAATGCTGTTGGTACCAGCACTGTTGGTTTAACTGGTATCCAAAGAGGGGGTCATCTCCAATGTACCTTGAGAATACAAGGATCTTCCATTACATTCTTGAGTTTGAGTCACCAAAAATCTAACAAAAAAGTAGACTAAAAGAGGACTTACATATAGTTTCTGCCTCCATTGAGCTTGATTGAGCCCTAGATAGTCCTGGAAGACAAAGCTGGTGTTGTTGCTATCAAACTTCTTTTGCCTCTCTTCTCTTTTCCACTTTCTTACTCTCCCACTTTGTCCTTGTGTTAAAAAAAAAGAGGTCAGTTAAACTGGTTAACAGATATGGCCACATAGATAACAGTTTGACAGCAAATTAGTCAAGCACGAGTTGGTATCAAATCCAGAAAGTGAAGGAAACTTTTATGAGAAAGTAAATTTTCATACAATGAAATTAAAGAAAGAGTACATGAATCCCAAAAAGCTACCATCACACCTGGCTAATGCAATTATGCAGTTTGCTGCTGCTTCTCAGTGTGAGAATACAGAAACCTGCTACAGTTACTAACTTGTGAAATGGAGACTTACCATAAAATACATATAAAGTGCAATTACTATATAAAATACCCCAGAGTGCAACTTAATTTCCCTGATAAAACTTCATATTCTACTTCCTGACATTCTTGACTGATTTAAACAATGCAGCCTTCACACTATTTTAAGAGTTACACTTAAAAGAAGAATCTGGCAGAGCCATGATCCATGACCTTCAGTACCTGCCATGGGCCTTCATGGATAATTTCTGATGAATGCAGCCCACAGAAAATACACTCTTCTAGATTGCTTGTTCCTGCGGTCATAATTATAGGTACACTGTCTTTCAAGGATTAACTACTGTGTAACTTGCAGGGGGTTTTTTTATAATACAGTTAGCTTGGAAGAAAATACAAATATGAAAGTGACATTGTGATCACAGGGACATTGAAGAGCTATGTACAAAATTAGGCAGAATTTTTACAAAAATACTGTCCTTGAGGCAGACATCTGTATCTAATTATAAGGATAAATGTTTGGGCTATGAAGGTAGGAGACCACCCTGGCTCCCAATAACCCTCTTATTTAAGTATTTGTAAAAGAAAATATCCCAATAGCAGCAAGTGGAACTTGTACCTAATTTATAAGAAAAAAAAAGCCACCAGAATTTTCAAGTCCCATTAGGCATTTTAGTGAGCCTCTTCCTGGATTCTTTCACTTTTTCCTCCATCTCATTTTAAACAGAGAAATAGAATTCCCTTGGAAATTTTAATTTTAAAGCTAAAAATAGAATTCAAGTGGATTTTGCTTCATTTGTTTAACACCTAAGAAGCAGGTATCAAAACCCAGCTACAAAGACATTGGATAAAACTCTCTAGTGCTTGACCTTTAAAAGGCGTATTTTTTAGAAACTGGACTCAGTATCAGAACTCTCACTTTGTGTAAACTTAACTGCATAATTACAGCTGTAGACTAAAAGAAATGTTTTTTTGTATCTTTTTATTAACTTGGGTATGTATAAACCAGTTAATTTCTAATCCCATGGCACCTTTTCTTTCCACCAGAGGATCAGGAAACAACTGTTCCCCTTTATGACTCTAATTCTGTACTATATGGCAGTACCGACTTCAGCGGAATAGCCCTTAATTCAGAGAATTATCTGGAGAGAAAGAGTATATTTAGATCCCTTAAAATTTCTAGAGGTGGGAGAGTAATACAAGCCTTAAAGTAGCTGGTTTTCCATATTGAAATGCCTTAGTAGCACTGAATTGCAGTGAAGTCTATTGTCATGTGCTGCCTATGTTTAAGGCACTATTCTGCTTAAAATGCATATTTTCTGGGGATGTTGTTACTAGGGAAGAATAAGTTACTAATAAATAAATAAACATATGGATAGTGTTTAATAAAAAGAATGAGAAAAAATTGGTATCAAGACAATAATGTAAATACCTCACATCTAAAAATAAACAGTCTGCAAAATGTTTCGTGACTACAAGCTGGAACAGTGCCTATTAGAATCTGACTGATGCATCAACCAATGGGAAGAGGGGGAGAGGAGGGACACTTGTCTGTGGAAAGTTAGGAGCTCTGGAGAGATTTAAAATAGATTAAGACCCCCTGAAAAAAAGTACACCTTCTCTCTTCTTTTATAAAACTCCAAGCCCTATAATTTTCTTTTGTTTTACTGAATCACTCTCACAGTAATTTGCCTAATAGAAACAAAGGAAGAAATCATCCTTAAAGACCGAATCCCTTGATACCTTTCAGAAATTTCCTACTATTGAAGAATATCCTAAATATACACAACTGAATCCCAGCTGTCCAATCAAATAGGAAACATAGCAACTCTACAGAGACATTATGTAGCATAGAGAGCAAATAGAAGATAAAATAAATTGGCTAGTAGTTGTTAAAAATAGCAGATGTCAAAAAAGTCTTTCAATCACTAAACATAGAAGTGATTGACAATTTATTATTTATACAGAAATGTAAAATTTTAAAAACTAAATAAGGTGTAAAATACAAGTATTGTCATAATTTTATCTATATAATGCTAGACGTTTAAAATTCTATATATATTTTAGGCAAAAATAATTATTTTCCCCCTAATCTAACTTCCTTTCATGTTCAATCATGATAATTTGGCTTGAACTGGATCTGCTGTTAGGTAGTGATTGTCACATATCACTATAATGCTCCCATCCTTCCTGATGTATTTTCACACAGGAAAAGTAGATGGCATTGTAGCCAGGGCTCCACTACCAGATTATAATATGCCATGATCTGTCTCAAGTCTAAACTATTTTGGAAGGATTTCAACACTCTATCGTTTCTTAGATTCATAAAATGATAAAGCATTCCAAGACCAACAGCTGTCTATGATCGTGTGGGTTAAAAATACATGCAATATTTTTGGCTTATCAGGTACGTTCTATGTACTGATACCTACTGGCTTATCTGAAATTCACCCATGAATGTGTGTTCAAGCAGCAGCAGATGTAACTCTATTTATATAAAACATAGTATTGATCATTCACTTTTTCACTTTCATGAATTCTTTCTGGCAGTAAAATGTTCACTTAGAAGATCAACAGGAGAGACTAAAACATACAAAACAGACTCCTGAGGTTGTTTATGTCTAAAGAAAATGACACAAATGGGACATCCATCCCAGAATCTTCTGGATGACAAAACATGGATCCCAAGTTATTTTATGATAACTAAGATGAATAAATTGTTCTCTTATGACTATTTATTCTTTTGAACATGGCTATTCCAATCCAAATTATTCTGACGTGCACACTTGGCTATTGCTTATCCACACACCTATCTCTTTTGAGAATTGGTTGGTGAATCTGCCTTCACTACTTCTCATGGAAACTGCTCTAGAACTGTTAGTTTATGGTCCTTTTTCAGAATTCATCAAGAGTAGCACATGAGTTTTTTAACTCTTAGATGAGGAAGGCCAAGTAAAACTATAGAAAGGCGACAGTTTTCAATTATTCCAGGTAGTAAGATCTGCCTAACACTTGTCATCTGCATGGTGATTCTACTACTCCCTATCAGATTACATTTCATTTACTAACATTTAAACAAAATTAAATCAAACGCCTTGAGTCTTTACTTCTATAGCAGTTATTCAAATTACCCTGCTCACCTGACTACTGAAAAGGCAAACATGCCAGTGCTGAGGATAGAGAGAGACACAATAAAGAGGAAAAGGGAAATCTGGGAACCAAGCAATGTAGTCATGAGCTTCCATCTGTGAGAAGGATTAGCAAAGTTCCTGTGCTATGCCAACACAAGGAAGCAGTGGAAGAAATAAAAGTCTTATCCCTGAACATAAAGAAAGAATTATAGAACTGGAAGTACTTTAAGGCAGATTAAAAAATATTACTAAAAGATATTGAGCTCTCATGAGAGAAAAGCAGTGCTAATGCAAAGGAGCTCTGAGGTTCAGGGGAAATGCTGCTTCTGTCTAGATAGCTTAGAAAGAAGAACAAAGGGTACAAGCAAATGCTCTGGATTTATATTTAATGTTTAGTCAGACAAGGTTTCAGATATCACAGACAAGTATCTTGCTAGCATACATGTGTATATGTGACATCTTTTAAAATGTAAATCAATAATGTATCACTTAAGGAACATCTCAAGCCTAGGGAATGCTATTCATACCATTGATGATTTCAGTTAATGGTAGAAATGGAACCAGATACTTCAGGGAGCCCTATGAGGCCAGCACACAGCTATTACAGAGAGAAAGAAGAAGCGGCATAATTAAAATCTCATCTGCACGTTCTGGATAATCAGAAACCAAGTCTCAGTAGATCTGAAAATATCAAACATACCATCATGGAAACAGATGATAATATGATTGTAAGCAATTTCAGAAGGTGCAATTTCCTGCCCAAAACAGTGTCATGGGAACTGTGGGACCAGGTGGTTTAGTGCTTTATGTAGCTCAGTCCTGAGGACGTCCAAGGAAGGGGAATGCATGGCTTCTTTGGGCAATCATCATGGCTGTGTCAGTTTAGCAGAGAACGGACTACGGAAGCACTAAATGGGATAATATTTTTGTCCTAAACCGAAGATCTATTTGGCACCCCTCAGCTTCAAAGGATATATAGCTCTAGACTGGGTTACTTGACAAGGTCTGAAAATAGATATTCACTGTCAGGTGAAGCACAGTAGTCTTCAGTTTTCAAGTGCCAGTATGATGGAATCGCTATTTGAGATTATCAGAAATTCTCCCTCAGAAGAGTCCTCTGATTTGGAAAGTCTGCTTCCCAAAATGACAGTATTTCCTGGGGAAAAAAAATCTTTTCCTAAGAAAAATTAAAAATGTCTTTAGGAAATATTTTCTCTCAATATTAAATATGACTTTATGAATGTTTTTTCATGGTAAATTGGAATAAAAACAAGGCCTATGTTTTCAGCAGTACACTTCTGTGTCTGATTCTGCCCATGGATCTGTCAGGATTTGGAAGTCTAGAGGAAGATTGAACAGGTCATCTGACCTGTGCATTATTGTCCTAACCTGACACAAAAATATGGTGGTTTCTAAAATCCTAGGTGTGCTTTCTTTCAAGCTATTGACATAGCATATGAGGAAAACGAGTAAATGAATATTTATCTAGCTCAAACAGCATAAAATTAATGTATGTCTATATTGATTTTTTTTCAAGGGTTGTGAAACTAGACTTTCAAAATCACTTGTGAGTAGCCTGAATACTCAGCTAATGCACAGTTTCTGAGCAATTGCTGTGGGTGCTACAGCATGTACAAAGAAACTACTCTTTCAAAAAGCATATCTGGAGAGTTTGGCTATTATATTGTGAAAATAATGAATAATGTATAAAAATAGTTAAAATTATAATTATCAACAAAATTAATATCTATTCTGTGACCTAACATACACCTATCCTAAATAACTGAACAAAGAATGATAAAAAGAAAAATGCAAATAAATGAATGTGTTATGATGAGATAATCTTGCTATTTCTGAATCTATATTTCAGCATAGCAGTGCTTTCATTACTCTTTACCGGAAGAAAAGTTAACTTTTATCTGAAATTATTATTCATCCTGCAAATAAATTGAACTGCATGGAAGACAAGTGCTAGGAAAAGTGGACTGAAAATATGTATCTTATTTGTATTGCAATCAAATAGACATAATGGCAGAGATTGGAAATACAGGAGAGGTTATTTAAATAAATTCTATATTAGGCAGTAAAAGACTTTCACAAAACAACATATGTCATTTGATTATCTCTCTCTGTCATCACATATCATGAGCAAAACTCTCACTTGCCAAATACCTGCCGTTCATATTGGCTTCAGTAGGGTTATTAAATACTGTATTCAGCACTGATGAAAAATCTCCCCATTCATTTGCAGCAGTATCAATATAACTCTGGAGATGTTAGCTCCAGACAGGCACCTGGGTTTGGAAATTTAGCCTATCATTCATGTATTTTATCTGCACAGACAGCAGATCAGCTCATACACTACCTTTGAGAAGGAAAATGCTCTTTCAGGATATGGGTACCTCTTCAAATTAATTAGACAAATGCCAATTTTTGTCATATAAGTAGACATGATCTCATGTTATGATATTATGAAAGAAGTGTGGAAATATTGAAAAATAAATATGTGAACTGGATATTTGCAGATTATTTTTGACAGCAATGTGAAAAAAGCACTGATAAGTACAGTGTCAGGAGGAATTAGTCTATACAAATCTGGACTACACAGTTACAGAGAAATATTATAACTGTGACAATAATACTAAAAAAAATAAATGTGGAAAAATATAGTTGTAGGGAGAACATATACATGCCAGGTGGAGAAAGCCTCGCCTACAGAACTGAGTGTTAGAATATGCTAATAATAAAATCGTTAATGACTAAGTGAGCACAGTGTAGAAACAGCAGTTACCTTATTTAGATGAAGTGACTGTGCGAAATATGTTAACAGAATGCAGAAAGAGCAAAGAAGGTATGAAACACTAAAATCAAAAAACCGAACTGCTTGCTGGGGCTCTCTAATTAACATAGAAACACAATGTACTACTACTGAGATATTTAGGGGAAATAAATTCACCTTCATCAAGACCGTATGAAACCATTGACACTAAAGCCTCATACTATTTTGGTGCGGTTTATTTCTTATGAGTGAAATAAGAGTTTATTTGCTATACTGTGTTCTGGGACACATACCCAAATTTCTCAAGCTTACTGCACTCTGATTGAGGTCTACAAGGTCTTTGGGGATGCATAACAAACATCCTTAGGAATAGCAAAAACATTCTCAAGCTGGAATAAACATCTGAAATTGCATTTAGAGTTGATGGAAGTTATTTTTTCCCTCTAAACTACTTCAATTTATATTTACTTTTGGCTGCTAAAGTTGAGTTTGTGTTATCATTTCAGGCCAGCTTCAGGTCAGTTTCCGGCTAGTTTCTGGTCTGTTTGTACTTCCATCTCCCTGCTCCTTCTATCCTTCTGCCTTTGAGGCTGAAAAGCACAAATAACTGACTATAACTAGTAGATGTAGTAGTAGTACTGATAGTAGTCAAGCAGTGAAGACAGAAATCTGAAATCAGTGGGAAACATGACACAAAGGGCAAAAGGGAACAAAATTTATCCAAAATCATGACATATCAGATCAGCCCAAGGAAAGGGAACAAAACAAATCCCATATTTATCTATAAAAATAATTTTTTTAAAATCTGCTTTGATTATTTGTTCTACCAGGACACCGGTGTCCAAATGTAACCACTTATATGCTTCAAAACTGTGCTTTATTGATCTTAAAGTTTATCTGTTCTGGACAGAACTTCGTCTATGATTACCGAGTGAGAGCACATCCAATCTCATATTGTCCAAAGGAGATAAAAGATCTCACTGCCTCTTGGTCACTCTCAAGAAAAATGTTACCATGAACCAAGTTCAGAGCAGCTGCTGTCCTTTTTCACCCCTACAGCTGCTCAGCAATGCCATACTGCCAGTTGCTGCAGGGCAGAGGAAAGGGAAAGAGGAGTTCTGGCTATCTACTGCTTGCTAAACTAGCAGCATATGGAAATATCATCCAAGCAGGGATCCCGCTCCTATACCCTGATCTGAGGAAAAAGGCTAAAGAATAATCCTCTTCATCTTGTGACCTCTCTGAAGTTAACCACATCAGTAGAGAGGGGCATCTACAAAACTGGTTCGGAACAGTAATTTCATTTTGTGAAAGATTCCGACGTGGCCCATTTTTATTTATTATTGCTTAGAAACTGAACCATTTGAAAATTGTGAAAGGAAATTGTGCCAGGACAGAATGTGCTGGGGCTACTTACCCTGAAGGTCCTAGTTTGGGCTACCTTCCCCTGAGGACACATGCCCCAGAACCCTGAGGCAGCTGAACTAGAAGGAACTTCAGGCAAAACCAGAAATCTTGTAATTTCAGGAAGGCCTAGGCCATTGCTGTACTTTTCATTGGCAGTAGGGTAAGAGCCAGAAATGACCACGAATCTGCTCCAAATGCAAAGTGCTCTCTTTCATTATTATTGATAAAAACATGTTCAGAACATGCAGACGTAGAAGAAGGAATTCCAACCACAGTTTTTTTCAAGTGAGAAGCTAAGAAAAGGAATGAGCCTCACCTGACAGATGGCAGTCCTAACACTTAATATTTGAATACACTGTGGAGAAGGCAACAGGAATTTGGTGCAAAGATATTTAATTTTAGAAATGCATGGATCTAGTTCAATTAGCAACTTACAGACAATAACTTCATTTTTCATGGTTTAGCAATCAATTTTTTCCCTTTCCCAGGTCATTTGATATTTTCTAGGCATACACTTCTGAGGAGATTAAAACTTTAGATTTGTGATATAATTGGAATAATAGTTCTTACATGAATTTTCACAAACTGAATATCATTATAAAATATCATACCTGAATTTATATTATGATGGAAGACAAATAATGGAGAACGCATATATTTATCTTCAATTACATTTTCCTGTGGTACAGAATTACTTACAAATATATGGAGCAGGGTATGGGATTTGTACACCATTAAAATTCTTCTATATATGGTAGGAGGAAATAAATAAATTAATAGAAGTATGTTTCATGTCTTGCCTAATTACAATCAATGTTCTTTCTGGACTGACAGCTGTCAGAATCATAGAGTCATAGTACTGTAATCCAGCTAGAAAAACTTGAGGAGGAGCAGGAAATGCTGGGGTCATTCCTGATGCTCTAAATTGGCCAGAGAAGGTCAGCACAGAATAGCCTGAAGCATCCATTCCAGGCCAAGAACCCAGGGAAATGCAGTGTGCATTTAAATGCTGTAAATCCCCAAGGCAAGAGCCCACACCAAAACTGTGGCTTAATACGAGGGAATGAAGCCCTGTGGTGAGACAGAGAGATATTGTAAGAGTCTCTCAGAGGAAGAAGTGCAAGCCTCATTGCTTGAATAATTTAAATCCTAAATGAATAATACAAATGCAAATATACTAAAGGGAATGATCCACTGGCAGGGCATTGAGTAAATGGATATATTGATGGTTTTTGTAACTCTCTTTTCATACCTGTACCTGCTAATTCCAAAATGATCCTTAGTCATGAGGTTCTGAATCCCTAGGCATTCTAATATAGCACATAATAATAGCAATGGGTACTGTAGAATAACTAACAACTTTTTGTGAATCCTTACAGAAAAAGTTAAGTTGCTTGCTGTCTTACGGTTTTCCCATGTAATGTTACCTTTAATAGACTAGGAAATTTAGCTCACAAATTCTGTTCTTATGGATTTTGCATTTATAATTCATATTCTTGTCATCAAATTACTGTCTCTCAGAGTGAATTACATGTAAAATATACATTGAATGGAATAAAAATACATAACATTTTTTTATTACTGATTAAACTAGCTGTAAAATTAAATAGAAAATTTTAGTCAGTTTTTAGACTGTAATTTCGTGCAGACACTTCTTTTGTCATCCTAAAAACCTGATAATCTTTCTCCTATGTAGATATCTGAAGTCCTGAATACTAATAAGACCCATATGCAGACACAATAATGACGTATGCCTTAAGGCCAAATATGATAGTTGCCTCTGTGCAATCTCATTAACATTAGTGCTTTTCCCAGGAATATGAGTTGTTTGGGGTTTTTTTGATAGAAAAAGTGAAACACAAAATAACCATAGTCAGGCCTAATTCAAGGTGAATTTTGTAACACCAGTAATGAAGCATTCCCATTTTTCTAGGTAGGTAGCTGTGTAGACCATGTGGCTTTGGGATTAAGAATGACTTGGTGTCCTGGGGCATCAGTACAGTACAAGCAAAGACAAAGTACTTGAAGGAGCCAGCTCTGGCAGCAGCAATTGCCACCACACTCACCTAGTGCCTTTCTCAGTAGCATCAGCAGAGATTTGCTATTTGGATGTTCATGATGTTCAAGCAGCCGATTTCTATCTTCTCCAACAGAAGTAATTTGGCAGTCTGTTGTCCCAGGCAACTGCATATTTGCCTGTGCCTAAAGCACAGACAATCATAATCTAAATGATGATCATTATTATTGTGAAGGACTAAAACAAAATCTAGAGCTATAACTTGAAGTTCTGGAAAGACATTAAAGAGTAGAGAGATGAAAAAGGACAGCTAATAAAAATTTAAGGTGGTGATAAGAGACATTAACCTGTCAGGGAATCACAAAGGCCATCTTAGCACAAAATGGGATTCAAAATAAAGTTTCAGTATTGCTTTTGACAGCTCTGAAGACAATTCCAGCCTTATTTAAAATTGTAAGCATATATACCTTGATGGATGAATAAATTTTAGGGGCATGCAGGATATATGTGGTAAAAGCAACACAAATATCCCATGTTACCTGGAACAATGGTGGGGCAAAGGAAGGAAGGAAGGAAGGGAAAGAAAGAAAGAAAGCAAGCAAGAAAGCAAGCAAGAAAGCAAGCAAGAAAGCAAGCAAGAAAGCAAGCAAGAAAGCAAGCAAGAAAGAAAGAAAGAAAGAATTAACTGTAATTTGCTCGAGTACAAAAAGCATTAATTCAGAGAGGAATGCACTTGTAAACTTTTGTGTACAGAGGGGGCAAACATAGGACTTTGAAAAGTCAAATAGGATAAGAATGCTAGACTAAATCTTTGCCCTTTCTTTTTTCCCCCACCAAAAATATGATGGGAAATATGATTATAGAGCCATTTCCCCAGAGCTATCTTTTCCTGACAATAGCATGTTTAATTGCTAACTGAAAAGATGTTGAAACAGATTAGTAACACATCTTTAGGCATACAGTCCTCTAAATTCTCTTAAGGAACTTGAGAAGGAAGTAGTTAAAATGCCAGTGAAAACCTTGTAACCACAATTTCAAAATCAGCTGCTGTCCTTGAGGCCAGGAAATGCCATATCCAGTTCTGCTGAGGAGCAGCCGCGCTCACGGAGGAGCTGTCCCTGGGCTGTGCCAAGGTGGTGCCGCAAGGGCCAGTGCCACAAGGGGGCACAGGACTCTGGACCGGCCACGCCGGATGGATTTCAGCTCCGGAGACGCCCTCCCTCGGGATTTTCGTCTCTTGCAAAGCAACTGTGCAACTTTATAGATAAAACATATATCTCTATGGCATTCTCCATTTCTTTAATCAGACTAGAGACGGGCATTTATAATGAATTCAAACTTTTCCACTTGCACGCACGTTTTCCCAATCAAATGCAAATTCTTCCATATTACTTTCTGTGTTCGTGTTGTTAGCTGCCCAATTTTAGTGTATTTTCCTCTCGCACTCCTCTATTGGCTTGCTACAGAAAATTATCACGCAATATGCACAACAAGCATTAAGCACTCCAGGAGTAATAGATCCTCTACAAGACTGCAGGAGTGTAAATCACCACAATGAAAGATTTTTCTGATGTCACCTATTGCTCCTGAAGTTATTACAACCCGTCATTCTTGTGAATTCATTCCCTGCTAAAAGCCACATCTTAGATCTTGTCTCTATGCAGCAGTTATCTTGCTTTGACTGGGGTTATCTTGATCAGTTCTAAACCAACCAAGGTGGGTAAAAAGGAGAAAAAAAAGAGGACTATAATATACATTCACATAGTCAACATCAAAGTTCAATGTACCATCGGAAGGCAGAACAGAAAAGGTTTTTCAGAGTCATGGAGTTCTGGTACCCTCGGTTTTCAGGCAAGCAGAATGTGACTCTCAAATTTAACACGAAAAGATGGGGCTTCAGTGAAATTTGAATTCTTAAACTTTTTTTTTTTTCTTGTTTTCTTTCCAGACAGGCATCTAAAGCACTGGACTCTGGACTCTACTGGCCTGTAGTTGATCTAGTTTGCTACTAACTGTTGAATACTAGAAGCAAACAGATTGCTCAGGAAAGGCCACAGTTTTATTGCGATTATTTCCTATTGCTTTTAAAGATATATTAAAGTGACATTTCTAATGTAAAAGCGCAAATGATGTCTCTGCTGGCCATTATGACTTGACTAGATGTTAGGTATTATAGCAAATGTTAAAATAAATATGTTCCTCTTCACTCTTTCTGCTACTGTCTTTGGGAACTTGAACAAATTTTCAGAGAAATACGTTTTTCATTAAGACAAAGAGCTATAAGAGAAAAATTCAACTAGAAGACTCATTCACTGTCCAAAGGAAAAGTACTCAAAAACATTTTAAGAGATTTGTCTCTGGTCTTCATCAGAGTCAAAAAAAATAACTTCTCCAAGTATTATTACAAAAAAAAAAAAAAAGGCTTCTTTTCCTTTGATTCATACCTCTGAATAGAGATTTTAACATTTGCTCCTGCAAATAAGCAACGCCCACTTCCAAAGACTGATTATGTATCTGATTACATATCACTTAATGTAGCTGAGGCTTTGTAATTAGTATACATTCAATTACTATGAAGCCATCTTAATAGTTTATTTTTATATAAATTTTATTTTTAGACACCATTCACAGTTGTGTAAATCCAGGATGATTCCACTGAGATTAAATTAAATTAGTCCAGAAATGCACCCTCATATTCAATAGACTGTGTCCCACCTTTGATAAATATAGAGGATGAGACACGGTAACAGTGACACAAAGGCCACACCTCAGAAAAGCTCACGGGAATAAGGAAACACCTGTTTGTTCTGTGGAAGAACAGGTGGGAAGCGGTGGTTTGCCGGCTCAATATCCTGTGCTTGCGATTACAAAGAACGGTGCTCAGGTGCCTCTCTTTTTTTTTGCCCTATGAGTTTATTAAGAAGCCGCCGGTGCTTTGCACTACCCTAGAGATGCCTTTCCAGCACCGCATGGCTGCCCCCAACTCCCTCCCCGCGTCACCTCGCCGAGCCGTGCTGAACACACACCGTTCTGCCTGCTGGGTAGTGCAGGAAGCCTTAATTACAGCCTGAAAATAATAACCGCTTCCCCCGGGAGCCTCCCCAGGAATAGTCCTGTGGGATAGGAGAAGCTGAGAGGAGCCAGGGCGGGGAGGCCGGCGCTCCCCGGGCCCGGCCAGCGGCGCCTCGGTGCGCGCCGGCGAGGCGGCCCCAGCACNGCTCAGCCCCCGCACCCGCGGGACCCGGCGCGCCCTCCGCGCCGCTCGCTCGGCCCCGAGCGGAGGCTGGCACCTGCTCGGCAACCGGGGGGCAGCGTTCGGCGCCGGGGGAATCCGCCTTCCTCCCAGGAGGGGGTCGTGTGGCGAGGGGAAGCCCGCGCCTGGGTCACGCTGCGTAGGAGGGGGCAATCCCTTCCACCCGGGAGAGGAAGGATGCCGAGGGCTCCGGTGGTCCCTTCCCCCGCTCCCCCGTCGCTCAACATCGACCCCTACTCGCGCCGCCCCCCGCCCCAGACGGGGCGTGTACCAGCTTCCCTCCCTCCCCCGGCCCTGCCAGCGCCTGGGGCTCCCCGGCGGGCCACGCTCAGGGGCCGCGAAGGGGCCGGCGGTGCTGGGAGGGCGGGGACGCCGGGGCTACCGGAGGTGGCGGGGCCCCCCCGCCGCCATCGCCCTCGGTCCCCGCTGACCCCTGCAGCCGCCGCGGTGGGGGATGTGGCACGTCGCGGTGCTGCTGGGGTGTAGCTTATTCCTGATGCCGCTGTTTGTCGCTGAGTTTTGAAGAGATTTATTGGCTGGCTCTTGCTAAACCACGCTTGAGTAATCCGAGCTGCTGCGCGCCGTGGTGAAGCCCGGAGGGGGGGAACGTCACTCCCTCTGGCAGCGGAGCAACATTAGTCTTCCAGCCCTCAAACCACCACTAACTACAGCGTCGGAAACTGCCGGGTCACAGCCATTTGCTTTGGAAAATTGGCGATGTTTGGTGCTAGAGATCGATTACCCTTGTAATCTTTCCCCACCCGCCACCTCCTCCTGCTTACCCCACCCCTACCCGCCCCAGACAATAGCGTCCGAGCTCCTCCAGGAAAAAAATAGAAAAGAAAGCAAGGAGAGAAAGAAAGAAAAAGAAAGAAACTGGGGGATGAATCTGACTCCAATAGGAAAAGCGTGTCTCTAGAAGTGGTGCTAATGGGAAGAGATTTCCGAGCTCCAGAGGACGATGATTTGTCACAAAGGGTAGCTGGCTCGGTGCTTTGGGCTGGAGCCGTGTAGGAGATCCTTGGAGAAGTCATTGTGCACAGAAAACCGAAGACCCGTACAAACATGCCTGTTCGCAGAGGTCATGTGGCACCACAAAATACATTTTTGGGTACAATCATACGAAAATTTGAAGGGCAAAGTAAGTTCTCGCTTTTTATCTATTTTGCTACAGTAGTTTTATTCTGCTTGTGACTAAATGGACAGCAGCTCCGGACTATTTTTAAGTTTGTAGCTTGCAAAGAAAACCCCGGAGGTAAGGAGGGGATCCCTGGCAGAAGTAGCAATGTTTTTGATCCAGAATACAGATTACCAACTTGGATTATTGGCTGGTGGGTTTATTTGGGTTTTGGTTTTGGGTTTTGGTTTCTTGGGGTTTTTT
>VZTR01019697.1:75636-109548 GCA_013400775.1 Chaetops frenatus | reverse complement strand
TCAAACCAGTGCAAATGCATCCTCAGGGAGAGTCTGTGAGATCTTTTCAAATGCAGCAGTTTACTACCTGTCGAGGAGGCTGAAGCTGAAGTGTTTTTTCCTGGCCAGAATTCTGGTTTCCTATTAGCTGTAAGAAGGACCACTTGATGCTTAAAATGAATTTCATTTAGAAGCACTAGTTTGATATATGTACATTGATTTAAATATTTAGCATAATTTTAGTATCAGTCTGGTGTGAACCCTTACAGCTAATTCCAGTTCATATACTTCCTTATACTTAAACCCATATTGATATGTGTAACATTTATATTATTTGAGAAAAAAAATAAATTCAGTGCTAGTCCTAATTTATCTATATGTTAAGTCGGTGTTTTACTCCAAGTTTTTATGTAGTGAAGTGTATATTTTTTGACGGTAATAATGCACTAGCTACTAAATAGGCAAGTTATAGTGAAAGTTCAGCATGATGGAAAGATAGCAGAAAAAGTAAGAATGAAATCTCCAAATATGTCGCTGTGTTCAAAGACAGACATATTTCAAGTTTTTGAAGGGTTGCACTGTATACTTGGTGTCATGTAAGAAATCTTTTATAAAGCAAGCAGTTGTCTTGTGTATTTAAGTAAGTAAAAATTAATGTTATTAGCGGTAAGGGTATCAAAGTTGCACATTTATAATTACAATGGGAATAGTGTGATAGAAAGGTAAACAGAGACAAACTAATAAGAGTTGAAAACTTTTGAACGTATCTTTGAGGTAAGAGTTTGGGAAAGGAGGATGGATGGAAGCACAGAACTTCAGTGAAATTTGCAAAATGTTTCCAAACATAACAATCCTTTTTTGTTTGTTTGCTTTTAGGAACTCTTTTCTTCTATTATTTTCTAGATATATTTGTTAAAATACTAACTATAAATTTACTGTCATTCACCTCAATGAAAATCCCTACAGAGTAGATTGAGATGGACTTTACATCAGGAAGCCCTTCACTTGAGCAGAACCCCTTCCCCAGGCTCTACTTTTCACCGAAAGAAGCTACTAACTTTTGAAGGACTTTCCTGGAGTTGTGACTGACAGGATGGCGCTCATTGCTTGGGCGTCAGTGAAGCCTGACACAGACAAAATTTTGAAGTCCAAAGGAGATTTACAGAGACTTCCATAATGTGGTTTTATTTCTTTAGAAAACAATTATATTCATTTTTAATGTATTCTAAATTAATTGAAATTTCTTTGAAAGCTATGGAATCATTAAATGACTGAAAATCTCTGTATTTCAGGCAGTCCCATGAAAAGAAGGGTTGTTCAGCGTTCATCCCTGCAATCAACCCTATAAGAAATGTTGAAAGAGTATTAAAAAATGCATCACTTTCTTTTATTGCAGATAAAAAATTCATCATTGCTAATGCTAGAGTGCAGAATTGTGCTATCATCTACTGCAATGATGGGTTCTGTGAGATGACTGGGTTCTCCAGGCCAGATGTCATGCAGAAACCTTGCACCTGTGATTTTCTTCATGGGCCAGAGACCAAAAGACATCATATTGCCCAAATTGCTCAAGCCCTGCTGGGGTCAGAGGAGAGGAAAGTAGAAGTCACCTATTATCACAAAGATGGTAAAGTCTGGTTTTATTTTCAAAACTTTTTGCATGTTTGGTCAGTAGTTGATCGGTAAAAGAAGTGCGTAGTGCTGGCCAGCCCCTTGGCTGGAGGTGTTGTAATTTCTCTGAAGTCCAATGAAATACATTTGCATGTATCAGTCAGGGAATCTGCCCTGAGAGTAGTGGGTGTATGGAGTGTATCTCTGTACACTCACTCTGTCAGCTGAATGAAACCAGCACAGTGCTTGCAACTCTGGAACAGAAGTTCTCCTCTCGGTTGGTTTAAAGCAGATGTAAATCACTTAAAGTAATCAGCATAGAGGAAACGTACCTTGATTTAAATGCAGTATTTTACCACAAAGTTAAAAGTAGAAGAAAACATCCCATCATAAAGAAAGCATTAGTTTATAAAGAAAGGGACAAGGCTTTTTCAGAGCTGAGATATTGTGAAGTACCTGCACCTGAACTACTGATGTTGTCCTAGGATTGCCAGAATCAAAATTTGGGTTTGCCTAGATTATGAGCAGTTTTTCTGTTACTCAGTAAAGGCTCCATACATGCAGAATGGCTGAATCTGCTGATACTTTTTTTCCTGTTAAGAGCACAAAATGAATAAATGTATTTAAATAGTGCATACACATGAGAAGTAATTATGATACATAATAGTTATATGTAGAGTTGTACAGATGGTTTTTTTTTCTTTTTTTTTTTAATTATCCAGAGTTATTTACAGAAACACCCATCTTTCAAATGAATTCAAGTAATTGATAATTGCGGTGTACCTTATTTTGTCTCTTGCTGTGTACACTCTTGGGAGAAGGAAAAGGAAATTCATATTCAAATGCTGAGCTTAAATTGGTTCTGGAGAAGTGCCAGTGTGTTGTTTACATCAATTTTAGAATCACATGCAATATGCTCTCTCATTTTAAAGTCACAGAGTTAAATCCTGTTCTCAATAATTCTGTTGTTATCTTGGAGAGACTTAAGTAATATAGCTTAAGCTGGTATAATTCAGATAGGACTCAGGCCAACCATTCTACCCACGCTACCAATATTCAAGTATGCTCTTCAAAGCAGGTTCTCAGAAGAGCCCTTTATTCTTAGATCTGGTTTGGTGGTCTAGCGCAGATTTCAGTCAAGATTTGTTGTTGTAGCTGTGCCTTGGACGTAGATTTCTCAGGAGATCTGACACTGTGTGTCTTTTACACATCTGCCCTGTGTTTGGGTTAACTTGGCCTGTGTTAAAAATAATATTGCAAGGGGAGAGTGTCACTGCTAACTTTCACAGCCATCAGCCTGGAGCACTGTTTGGAGACGTGGCAGTTTAAAAGTCCTAAAGTCTCCCAAAACATTAGGAGGGAGGGAAAGGCATTTGAAAGTACTGTTTATCTGTCAGTTACCAGAGATCGATAGATAGATCCTTCTCTAAAGTTCTGAATTCTGACATGCAACACACTGAGACAAACCAAAGAAATACTGTCCATAAATTTTGCCATATCTTTCATAAATAATTTTGAATGCTGGGTTACAGATTATTCAAAGTAAACAATCTTATGCATAAGGGTTTTCAGTAACTTCACTTCTGTGAACAATTACTTTAATTGACTCAATATTTTATTTGTCTAAATGTGAGCGGGATTCACTGTGTGCATTGTATGACCTGCTAAATTTAAACAAACACAGGTGAATCAGGCAAAAATTGTCAAAATACAGTACAGGTCTGAACTCAAATGCATGGCTATCTGTCGTCTTGATTGTATGTACAGATTATTTTTTGTTTTGTTCTACATAATTTTCAATTTCTTTTCAAAATGTGATAGAAAATCTTGTCTATGTAGTGTCATGAAATTGAAACTACCGTATGATGAATGTAGTGAATGTTGGTAAACATATTCTATGGTTATTCTAAATAACTCAAAAGGATATACCTCACTTTTCATCTTACTTTTTCAGATTTTCAAATTTGATTTTTCAATATATAGCATACATACATATACCTATGTATAACATAGTCTGTATATTATAACACTATATAGAATAGTGATACCTAAGGATTTCCTCCAGGTTGTGAAACAAAGTAAATTTCAAGAGTTTTCTAAAAATCTTGGAGTTTAGTGCCTGGTTAGTGGCTTATTTTGCATGTGTGCTCTGTGTGAGTATGAAACTTGAGGTCAATTTTTAGCAATTTTCAATTTTCAGAGGTTTATTCTAGCACAGTCAGAAATGTAACTTTCTCCAAATGTGTAACCCAAGTTACTCCAATGAACTATCCCCCTGCTTAAAAGTTTAATTCTACACTTTATTTCATGGCGAGCCATTGTATAATATTTAATGTAATACTAAGCATATGGAGGAGGAAGACACCTCAAGAAGGTGTGAATTGCTTGAGGTTCCACTGATGGGAGGTTCTGAAGACCATATTACACATTCCTGACTAGGTGCCCTGTGAATTGCAAATAAAACCTTATTCCACATCACACTATCATTTACTCTATGTAAGCCACTGATTATATTTTAAATTATTTTAATATTTTGAAGTAAAGCAAATGTCAGTAGGATCACTTTCAAAGCTAATCTGTCATCAGAATTCCAGCAATGCAGATATCAGAAAGTGAATCACTTTAGAAATAATGCTTTTTCATTTTGATTCCAAATACCTCCTTGTATAATTTTGAAATGTCACAGCTTTGAAGCTCAGCTTGAAAGAAAATTTTTGCTATAGAAAAATGGTATTGCACACATACATGGGAATTAGGATTCTGATGTTCTCTACTGGTCTATAGTCCACTTTTCTAGATGAAAGTGCAGGATCTCAAGTTTTAGACGTCTTGACCATGCAAGACTGAAAGCTGCTGTTTGTTTACTGCTTTAATCTTTTGGCAAATTACACACTCAAAGAAGGATGGGAAAAAGTTTTTTTGCAAGTTGATATTCAGAAAATGGTAATTGCTTGAATCTACACTGCCTTAAACATGACAGACAGAAGATAGAGTGGTCAAAGGAGAAAAAAGTTCTATGTACACTGTTTTTTAAATGAGTAACCTGAATGGAGCCTGTTTCCCTTTTCACCATGCAGTGTGGGGAGGGTGCAGAGAAGCATCCAATGCTTGTGACAGCTTTGTGTAATTGTTTAGATGGCCTGGACTTGGGCAGCCAGCATGACCTGGGCACCCAGCAGGCCCTGTCCCAACCACACCAGCGCCGTCTTCACAGCAGTTTTGAACATTTGCAGCTAAAAGCCTTAGTAGCTGCTCTCAGAGTACTTCCACCAGAATGAGACTGTTAATACAGCTTACCTTTGGTTTTAATTTGTCCTCACTCTTTTTCTTTTTGGAAGGGTATTTACACAATCCAAGCAAAGTTCTAGTCCTCGGTCCTCTTCAAGTAGTGCTACAGTAAGCAACCACATAGCTACCAGAAGAATTAGTTACTGGGAAAAATGGTTAATGAGAACAGATACTGCCAAAACTAAAGGTCCAAATTTACAGGTTCTCATAGCACAAGTAGTTCCACAATTGTCACTGGATGTACTCATGGGATTAAAGACACAGTAAATTTCTTTTTTAATGTAAATATCCCTTTTTAAAAAGAGGAATAGATAAATACAAGTCACAATAACTATTATTTTGAAACAGATTTTTTTTTCCCAAGGATTGCCCATTAGGCAATTAAGCATCTGCTTAATTAAAAAATTATACTTTGATATCAAAGCAGCAATATCATATATTCCTTACTATCTCACAAGTTTATTCACTAATCTTATGGCTGTATGATCTGAATTATACTTGAAGGCAAGATATTGTTTATACAGGATATCAGTTCTTATTTTAATAAAGTTATTTATGGTGAAAATGTTTGACAGCTCTTCCTTTGAGGACTCCATTTTGCAGTTTAAGTCATTATTGCATAAATCATTCTTGACAGATGTAAAATATTGCTTGAGGTGGTAAAGCTGTAAAACTTTTGAGATAAAGAGTATAATTATTTTGGGATTGAGAATGGATATATAATAATTAGAAAGTATTGTACCACACGGAATAAATTTTTACATCTTACTGTATGCTCTGTGGCCAATAATGGGATATGTCTAAGCTTGCAGATGATATCTGTTAAAGGAAGGTAGGATCACTTAAAATTAGCCTATATGCATCAGATATTCTAGGCTGGAGAAGAACTAAGGTAGAGTATAGGTTTGAGCAAAGATAAGATCAAGTAATTTGCAGAGCGTGTACAGCGTGTACGTGTAGCAAACTACTTGCCATTTACCCAGTTTCAAAAAAATAATTTGCCACAGCTGACTGCAAATTAAACATATTTGCATTTTCAAAGTACATTGCCAAACTAATATTTTAAGAGCTTTTCAGCTCTTTTCTGAGGATAAGAAAATAAAAATTGTGCAAACATACTGACGAAAAAAAGAGGAAAATGGTATTGAGTTCTTAAATAGAAAGATCGGGACTTCACTTTGAAGCTCATCAACTAGACTTCAGTCAGCACAGGTGTTTTACCACCTGTTTTTGTGAACCTACCAATCAATAAAAAATACAACTGAAAAGAAAGCTGCTGACATGTGTGTCAAGTCCCCTTAGATTAGCTCTAGCCTGAGGGTTAGCAGCTGCAGTGTTGACCATCGTTTCAGTGCCTCATCCAGAACTGTTGAGATAGGTCAGTGAATCCAATTTCTCTGATACTCTACTGATAGGACTCCTTGATATAAGAAATACTATCTGACTGCATTCTGATAAAGAAAGTGTTACCCCTCACAAAACCTGTCAAAAAACTCTTTCTTAACGCAGGGCTTTTTTTCAGGCATTCTTAAAATACCCCTTGGATGAAATCCAGAGTGTTACTGAAGGCATTGGACTACTGGAAATGAATGAGGACATCCATTCTTATGTCTGTAGTGCAGTCTTTCTACCTTAGGCTTTTAATACTTGTCAAGAAAAAAACATCTCTTGCCCCATTCAGAATTGCTGATTTTACAGCAAGAACCATCAGCAGTGAGACAATACCTCAGTGATCCAAATATCTCATTTACCCATCCCCATTCAGATACTGCTCCTGTGTTTGCTCAGAACTGTGGGTCACTTCTTATTCACATTTCATGTAGGATACATAATGATTATGATAAAGCACCACTTAGATATCCTAAGAAAGCTTATTTATGGGTCAATTTCAATCTTATTTTTCAACTCCTTGACTTTCCAATATAGTCTTTTTTTTTATTTCCAGGTAAAGATGAATTGATTTTAAATAAGGAGGGGACTTTTATAAAGAGAGATAGTATCTGAATAAATAGAACAACAAAAATTGACTTGTAAATTATTCTCTTTGTCAGTGTTTAGGGTCAGAAAGGTATGAGTAGATATATATAGTTTTAATAAGTAATGAAGAATACAATTGCTATTATTACAGGTCCTGCATCTTTAACAGAAAAAAAATCTTAATTTGGAAAAATCCATTCTGACAGTTTTGAGTTCCTCCATGGCACAAATAAAAAGCCTGCAGGCTAGTGGTTCAGGAGTCTTTCATTTCAGTACAGTGTTAAGACAGAACTCTTCTTACACTGGGCTTCCACAGGATAATTTAGTGTCAGGATTCAGAGTGCCACAGGGCAAATTTGCACCAATCAAGGGGCCCAAATTTCCCTAGTTTAAGCTAAAAAGAAAAAATTATTACCATCTTTCAAAAAGTGTGGCATAGTGGTAAGAAAGGTGACACATTCTAGAGTGAAATGGTACTGTAAGGTTACAGTGTGATACACATCCTCAAAAGAGTTTAATTTTTTAATTGGGCATTGCTGACAGATTTTTTTATCTGCTTTGAATATGCTCATTTTAGTTGTAGTGAAAGCTATTTTGGTTTTGGGTTATGAGACAAAAAGAACAGATGCTGTCAGTCTATTTTTGGTGTGGTTTCACATGATTTATTGTGTCCTCTTTCCATCTTTATCGTGCATCCTTTCTAATGTTACATTATGATAAGAGAGTTATTGCATACTCCTAATTTGTGTTATTGATTGGTTCTTTCCTTTCTCCACCAAATTGGCCCATAGATCAAAAAGAAATGCAGAGAACAAGTCAGACATCATACCCTGCAATAGACACGGGGGAAGAGCCACTGCTGTTCTAATAGCAGCCTTTTGCATATTTGATATGAAACATATTTCAAAACATGGCATTTCAAGTAACACCAGTGTCGACATCGGTGCTGTTCCCTCTGGTTCCAAGCAGTGGAAAGAGGACAGTGGTGTGGGTTAGGTATTATGTTAGTGGTCTTTGTCCAGTTTTAAAATGTTTTCTACATACTTGACTCAGTGTGTGACTCAGTCTATGTGCTAGGTAGTCCATGATCTACCCAGCTAAGTATGGAAAAAGCTTAATCAGGCAGTATAGGATTCAGAGTAGCAAGACAAAGCTGACTATGGAAATTGCTAATTGACTCTGGAAACTGCATATCTCAAAAGCAATCAGAACTGTAGCTTTGAACCTCAATCCTGGCAGAGCAGATAAATGACAATGACAGTAGGGTATTGTGGCTCTATAGTTACTCGTTTCTCATTGTCTGCAACTCTGAAAGTTCACATCTCTGAGGGGGGAGCTACTTTTCTTATGATTTTGTACAGCTTGAACTTTTTAGTCTAGTATACTGGGGGTTTTAAAAAGGAAATAACTTACATATTTGAATAATTTCTTGGAAATTAAACTAAAATTACATTTTGAAAGCAGAATTGGAGCCATAACTAGTCACAAAATGTTTTTCGACCTCCAGAATTTCCACAGATACGCAATTTTAAGCTTCCTCACCAACTTTCTCAATATAGCCTCTTCATTTCTAATTTCGTTAATTCTTTAATACTGAAATCACAGTGAAATCTCATCAGGGAAGATCACCACAATGGTACCAAAAGTCAATCTGAAAAAATTCAGAGTAAACAGTGTAAAGGGAAGGTCTTGTCTTTTTCTGTTTCATTAACTGGATTCCAATTATAGATCTTGTTATACCTAGTTTTGATACTGCCTTCAGTTATAGCATTGAAGTGTTATCCCCACAAAGAATATATTCTGGCTTATTTGTTAACAAAGAGCCATCATATCATCAAAACCTAAAGATGGTATTTAAGTGTCAACATTATTAACTATTTCATTACTGATAGTAAGTGGAAACGACCAGAAGAAAGCTTAGGCCAGAAATCATTCAGTACTGCACTACATGGTGAAATTTTTTGCTTTCCTGTCCTTGTTCCTCCATAATAACACAATCAATAAAAATACTTTCTCTTACATTTTGCTGTTACCTCATTTAAACCTCTGATTTGCCAAATTAGTCTGCAGTGGAAATCAGAAGGTCTTGCCTAAATGGTCAGTTCAGAGAAGCACAACAAGAATTTACTTCAAATACTTGGAAATGAGGATTTATCACATCTAAATACTGATCTCTGAAAGTACCAGCTTATGAAATCTTGGCCTTTTTTTGAGCAAATGTACAGGATTATTTGGCAAGTGGTTGTTTCTGTGGCCAGAAACATTCCTAAAGGCCTGAGAGTAAAATATTCATGCCTACTGTCACAGGAATTAGCTTGCACACCAACAGCTTTCATAGAATTAAATTGCAAAGTTTAGCTTTTATAACACTAAGAAATCCTGATCATTAGGCATTGGACCACTGCTCATTCAGACAGCATACTTCAGACAGCATACATAGCTAACTAGTATTACCTGGATCTCTATTGCTGCATAAAAAGACAACAAATTATAAAAGAAACACGCGAAACACAGAAAAACCTTCCCTCCATTTTTATCCACAGGTTAGACAAGCAGAGATAACTTCAGAACAAGGACATATTAGGGGGTTTTTGTCTTTGTCTTATACCTAGGCCACTTGAAAAGCTGTTAATCATCATGTTTCATCACTAACATGCATGTGCTAAAGCACTTATTCCCAGCTGTTGTCAGACTCTGGAGTCTGTGCCCTTTTGAGATTATTTCTTAGAGCATTCTTTGCTGATTTTCATTCAAATCAATGCAAGTGGATCTCTGAAAATAGCTTGCAAATTTCCTACTTTCAAAACTCATTTATGTCAATCTGCTTTACTCCTTCCTCTCTGGGAAAAAAATGCCAGATAATCTCATTAGTATTTTGCATGTTTGTGGCATTTCTTTTTATTCTTTCAAAAGAACATGGAACACAGTAGTCCATAAATCATATTGTCATGGTAGTTAAGGTAAAATACTGTTGCAATTCTGCCTACTTGGTAAAAAATGTCTTCAAAGAAAGAAAGAAAGAAAGAACTAAAAGTCCATGCCATTTTAAATAATGACAATAAAAGAAAGGAAAATGTATTCAATTTTTTTCCATTTTAAGTGCCCAGTGTTATTTTTGCTTGATAAAATATACCAGGAATCAATTCAACACCAAAGTCTATCCAACAGAAAGAACAACTCTTTCCAGAAGGACTTTTTCTGGAGTCACGGACAACATAACCGTATTATGTGAGAGAGTAGTAATAGCCTTGAAGTACAAAACTAGTTATCTATGGATCAACATCTGAGCCTTCTCTGTGGATTAATGGAGCAGCTCACAAGCTGGTATAATGTCAATGCTGAGCCAGTCCATGCTGGGACACTGTTGAGAGCATCCTTTGCAGAGCATCCTTAGTCTTTCTGTAAGTTACACTAATTGTTTATGGCAACAAAAATGTGGGCACATAATGCACAGAAGCATCTTTAGTGTTTTAACCACAGAGTTTAAAGAAAAGTTTTTTAGTTTTTCAGATAGAGTTTGTGTACTGTTTGTGGATGACCACAAAACTATAATAAAACCTTGTTCCTCTTTATCCTGAAAGTTGCAAATCCCTGCTCATGTCAGGATTAGAAGTAGGATCTGAGGACCTGCTCCCAAATGCCTAAAAAGTTAATTAAAAACTACTCACTGCTACTGCAGCTACAAGCAGAATTAGTGTCTGATTTTTGTCATGTTTATAGATCAGGAGCTGGGTGTGGGTGGCTTCCCCCTCCTGTGCTCACGTTTATTTAAAGAGTGGAAAAGAGGAAGGAATGCATGATTCCCAGACTACTCTTCTTCCTAGCTGATGGGTAGGCAAGGCTGTTTTGTAGAAACAACTACAGAAACTAAGAACATTTCAGCTAAGGGAGCAATTCCATAGACCACACAGATCTATTTACATTCATGTTTGCTTGTCTTTTGACCTCATTTGTAAAAAAAACAGATCCTGCAGTAGCAGAATTACCAGCAGCATCACTGTCTCTGCAGAACTCAACATACAGAAAACATAATTATTAACCAGACAAATACATTGTGTTTGGCTGCTTGCATTTCAAACCCAATCTCTTTAACATTTGAATGTGCAAGAGCATTTGTCCCTGCTTCATGAGAATTGATTGCATATTTTCCTTTTTAAATAATATTTTATTCTTAATCTCTTTTCACGTTGGGATCATTTTTCTGTAAATAAAAAAAAAAAATTTACTTTCTTTCCTCTTTCTGAAGAATTTCTGAATAAAAGATGTCAACTTTTTTTTTTTTTTAATGATGGAGAAACAATTCTACACATTTAATCCTGGTTGTTACCTGGAAAGTAGATTATCTAAATGTTGGGGGGAAGATGCCCCTTAGATCCCACAGGCACTAAAATGTCAGAGATAACTAAGTTATCATAGCTATGAAGAGCACACTGAGGTTCATTTACTGCAAGAGAAATGACTGACCTGAAGTTCTACATGTAAAATCAAGGAGTAGATTTTCAATTATATGTATATATTACAGTTTATAGTATAAAAGTGCATTTCTCCTTCTCAAAAGGTTAAAGAACCATTTTGAGGAGCTGCCAAAATTACTTCCTACTCCATCATAAAATACAAACTGATATTCTGTATTTCACAGCAGTTTTGCTAATAAAACACTTTTCTCATTAAATACATTCAATCACAGGAAGTTTAAACTGAACAGCAAATTAAAGGGGCTTCTAATGAGCTGATTGACTAATGCAGTGAGTCTTTTACCTCAAAAGATGTATTATTCTGGGAAAAACTCAAAGTTCCAAAACATCCTGCTCTACTGCATTTTCACACTATCCTCCTCTCTTTTCCAATACAGTACACCAAAGTTGCATTGTAACATTTCCCAGTGTACATATATAGAAAAATGCCACAAAAGGTCCCCAACATGATCAAACCTAAAAAATGGATAACAGAACATAAAATGATATTACAGGGAATAGTTCTGTAAAACTTCCTTCAATAGGAATTGCACTTAATAGGGACTATTATTATATGAGCATCTCAGACCACAGGTCAGGTCCAACACAACACCCTAGGTAGTGCAGTTGTGTACGTGTCTCTGTCCTGTCATAATAAACAATAATTTCCAAGGAAAGGACTTGTCTTAGAGAGGTCACACATGACCCTGAAGTGCCAGAATGGGGTTAGTGACAGCTGGGGGTTGTACTGAATGGCAAAAGTGTCCAAGCTGTTTCCTTCTCTTGACATAGGGTTTAAAGAACACAAAGGTGGAATCAACTCCTGTGTCAACTTCAGCCCTCAACTTTTCCAAATTTGATATGGAAAATAGAACTGCCAAATGAATGACAAAAATACAGGAGACATGGTTTAAAAAGTTCAGAGGCTGCTAAACTCACACTGTTTTCAAACAGAAAAAAATATAATTTAGCAGTCTTACACTGAACTTTGTTGCGGTAGTTGTAGCACTTATTCAGGTGCTACCACAAATCAGTCATACAGAGCCTGTGCATCATTGTTTTTTAAAAAAGCAAAGCTTATCTGAGTATTATTTGTCTTTAACAGGTGTTGCATGTATTGTGCAACAAATGGGGCTTTATTTCCTCCACAAAACAAAAAAAACTTCCACTTTTCGAACATTCAAAGAACTGAAATTTCATCAGACTCTAGCTTGATTTAGCTTTTTAGGTGCCTGTAATGGATTCTGATCTTCATGATCTCAAATGCTTGTGAGATCTACATAAAGTTACCAATGGGAAAAAATTACATTTCTGCAGGGTATAATGCATCTGATTAGATTCAACTAACATGTCTCTAAAATTTATTACTAACCAGCGATATCCTCATAACCTAGTTTAGATTGTAACTTTTTCCTCTCTTGGACTTCACCCTTTGTTTGTGTCTTTTTTTTCAGAAACTGGAACAATCTGTATAACAAGTAATGCTTTGTTTCACATGGGAATCATTAAATAGCAATCACTCAGATGTATTTGCTTTCAGAAAGCATTCTGTTAGCATGGTACATACTCTAATATATAGCTTTTTACCATGCCAGTATAGCAAAGAATCCTTTTCTTAGATTGGTCTTTTATAACCATTGTATTTTCGTAGAATCCAGATGTGTTTAGGTCAGGAGGAAACCTGGGAGGTCATCCAGTCCAGTCTCCTGCTGAAAGCAGGAGCAACACAGAATTCAGAGTAAGTTGCTTAGGATGTGTCTGATTGGATGCCAGGATGGAGCCTCTCTAGGCAACCTGTTCCAGTACCCTCATGGAAATGGTTTCTTCTTTATACCAATTTAGAGCATTGCCTATCATTTTTTTGCCATGCACCTCAGTAAAAGACCTGCCTCTATCTCCTGGCGATTTCCTCACTCTTATTGAAAGACTGTTATTAAGTCCTTCGGAGCTGTCTCTACTCTAGGCTCACAGCCAAGGCCAGTTTCCTCAACTACTCCTCAAAGGACAGGTGCACCAAGTCCACATCCATCTTGGTGGCCTCTGCTGATCTCATTCAGGGTTATCAGCCCTTCACTTGTAAAGTTGGATTCACTATTCCGTGTGTGATCAACTGAGCACTGAGGAAAGGGGATGTATCATTTTCCTCAACTTAATGGCAAAGCTGCTGATGATACAACCCATGATATGCTTCATCCTGGACACAGCTGGACTCAAATTTCTCAACAGATCACTGTCTCAGTCCTCTTCCACTACCTCAAGATTCAAACCTTTCCCAGACTGAGGTGGTGAATGTTTAAAGTATCTCAGCTTTATCTGCATCCACTGTCACTAAACCATGCTCCCCACTCATCAGCAGACTCAAGTTATGCTTGTTCATTCTTTTAACATGCTAGCAACACAAGCTCTTCTTGTTGCCCTTGATATCCCAAGAATTTCAAATCTAGCTCAGCTTTTCCTTTTCCAAAACCATCCTAGCATGTCTCGGCAATGTTTTGGTATTCCTCTCTTGTAGCCTGCCTTTGCTCCCACCTCTTTTAAATATCATTTTTGATGGTGGTGTTNTTTTTTTGTTTTTTTTTTTCCACTGGAGCTCAGTAATGAGTTCTCTGCTAAGCTAACGGGTATTTGAATACATCTACTCATTTTTTTGAGTATTTGAATGGACTGATATGGTGCTTGAGAAAGCATGCGAGCAATACCCTCTGCAATGTTTGAAGAACTAATGAGTTAGATACTACACTTTTATTTATCCTCTCAATTCAGTAACACATATGTGGATATTTTGCATATTTTTTATTATACTAAGTAGCATCTATGCTATTTTTATATATACTCTTCTTTCTTCAATTGTTCAGTATTATGTCAAGTTTTAGACATTAAATTTTACGTAACTTAGATACACTTATTCATGCCTTGGGATATCATTTTACATTAAACATACACGATGGTTGAAATTGCAACCTAGGTATTTTTTGATGGAAGATGTTTTCCAAATATCATTACTGATGTGCTACATGATATAAAGTCCATGTTGCTATACATTTTACTATGAAAAACTCAGTGTTTTCCTGTAATAGAGGCCAGTTCACCTGGCTGTTAGGCAGCTGCCTGGTTTTCTTTGGTAGCTTTTTTATACCAAAGTGTTTGAGTTTAGGAGAAAAAAAATCCTAATGCTTATTTTGCTGTGGATTACAGTAATCCAAAACAACTTAATGCTAAAGAAAGTTGTGATGGAGTACTAAGTTTTAGAAGTAGCTAATCCATTGTCTTGCACCAGAAGAGAACAGCAACTGCACTGGCAACTAACCAGAGCATCCCTGGTATACACTAGTGAGCACTTCATTCTCATCACTAAAGATATGCAAAAATCAGATCTTCTAAGAGAGAAGTATTTTTCATACTGAGTCGAATTCTTTCAGTGACTTTCCATAGTGAGGTAACGTTATTGAAAAGCTGTCTCAGAAGAAAAGGTTTATTGCAAACATTTCCTTGGCTAGGTCACACAAAAGACAACATTTTCTTCTCCATTTCTCTTCTACCATTTTTTGTTTCATATTTTCTTCAAAAAATGTTAGATTTGTCCTATACGCTTTCTTCCAGGTTAGGTGACTAGGGGATATGGAAGTCTGCCACTTTCTTCAGGGGTTAATACCATCTTTTTTTGTTTAGGACAGTGCCAACTCCGCTTCCCCTACCCTGTGGAACACCAAAATCTACTGATTGGAAGTGTGCTGCCTCCCAACAGGAGCTCAGCACATCTGCCTGTGGGCACTGATGGCACTCAGCATCCTGCTGGGGCTGGCCCCTAACACAGAGCGCAGTGGTGGCAGAGCATCAGGAATCCTGCACCTTGTGTGCCACTGCAGTGATGTCAGACCCATAGCTTTCAGCAGTACCTCTTCAAATACCCATCATTTAGGGGTGTGATTCCAGCTGAGGTTATTAGAAAAGATAACTGAGCCATAATCCTACTGGTTTCAGTTACCCCAACTTAGAGGTCTGACAGCCTATTCCACTTTGCAACCCATTTCATATTTTCTCTCAGCTCCTTATCTATAGAAAAGAACTGTTAAACAAGCACAGTTTGACAAAGCATATTTAATGAATATTATTAATGAGTTCAACTGCTGCCTGACGGTGTTGATAAGCTTCCTCAAATATACTTCCACTGACTAAGCCAGTAATGACAATATTTTTAATTTTATTATTAAAATCATTTTTCTCCATATTGTATGCATATTTAACACTTATAGATCTCTCTGTGTCGTGCAGGATTTTATTTTTAATCATCCTAATATGATGTTTGAAAGTTCATCGATAAAACCTGCTTTACTGACTGCCTAAAAGGAACTGTCTTTTACTCTCTGCCCCTGTGACAGATAAAAGTATCTTGAGAGTGTAAAACAGCAGTTCCTGGCATTTCATTAGAAATGCTTGTTGCCCCACATCAGTTAATTTGATGCTGCTGAAGATAACACATCTCGAATATGCATTAAAATATAATAATTGTGCAAGGATTTTTCAATTTGTAACTTTTTATTTAAGTGTGTTTTTATTTCAGCTCAGATGCAAAGCCATTCCTGCACCTAAGGTAGCCAGTGAGACATTCCCACACTGAGGTTTTAATTGCACCCGTTTCTGCATGTAACAAATATGGTACATTGTTCAGAGTAGCTACTTTTATGTGCTTTATTTCTGCATAGGGTTAATTTAGTGTGCATAGTACTGAGACATGTGTCTTATTTTTCATTTAAAGGAATGAGATTATACAAATCATTTCTCATTCTTGGACTGGACCAAATATTCCTTGTCAGATTGCCCGTGACAAGCCAATTGCAAATGTTGACTTGTTTTTGTCAAGAACAGTTAAAGATATTTGGCCCTACAAGGCTCGACTAAAGTCAGAATGTGAGCAAGAGCCAAAAGGATGGCTTTTCTAGCCTTGCTTCTGATGGTGTGCTTTGCACAGAAACGGTTATCTTTACACACAGGTATTACAAAACAACTTTCCCTTGACTAACATAACTTTCAAAATTATGTTTACATCCCATTTCTTTGTGGTCTTTAAAACATAAGAAAACCTGTAAACCAAACCTCCCAAAGAAATTAGGTTTCATATCTAAGGTTTTTGAATAACTGAAAAGCTTTTATGTTTTTATCTGGATTTGAAATGCTTGAAAATATTCAGTAGTTACATATTTGATAAAGGCTTTACAAATATATGCTTTTTTGTAACTTAGTTGAACAAATCCCCCTTTTAATGATCAGCAAGTCATTGTTTTTTAGATAGACAATATATTATAATATACAGTTTGCAAGTATTTATGAGAGAAAAATAACATGCATATATTTTAAAACTGAAGTATTTTCGTACTAACTTCTGCCCTCATCTTTAGGGTTATGACATATTTATTCCTTGAAATTACTTTTTTTTATCCTGATACCCAAGATAATCGTAGGAAATTTTAGAGATCAGGGCAGTGAGTTCAACCACTGGACTGCCCAGGTCTATTGGCTGGGAAAAAATAAGGTCCTATTTTAAAGTTTTAATGCTAAATAGAAACCTTTTTTGAGTACAGGATTGACAGTTCCATTAAGTCTACCTAACCAGCCTTTCTGAAGTGCAGCAAAAAGGGTAAGCAGAACCTCTGGCTAAAGAGGCACCTTGCATCACCTCAAACTGCTTTTTCTAAAGCATGCAATGGTAAATTTAGCTTTCCTTTCGATATTCTAGGTGGTATAGAGGCCTTCATGCATATCTTTGCTGGAGTTTGATAGAATTTTACATTTTATGGGAAAAAAAAACACCAGAACTGTGATGCTGAACTGAGACCAGCCATCAAAGTTGACATTCTGTCTCTGAGATATTATCTGTAAAGGAAACTTTCCAAAAGGAATTGAAGAATTGTAAAGAAAGTTCATTTTTACCTATCATGGACATATAATGTATATATTGCAGAAGGAAAAAAAATACTAAAGATAAAACCAATCAAGCAAAACAAACAGACAATTTTTGCTAGGATTGAATCAAGTTAAAGTCTGTTTTAATTTTGCCAAGTCTATCAGACTTCTATCAGTGATGGTCAAATCAAAACTATTTTGATAAATTTTAGATTCTCAGGACTACAGTCACAGAGTCATTGAGAAGTTTGAGTTTAAGCAAGTGAGAGAAAAGCAGGCAAAAATCTACCAAAGAATTTTCCAGTTAGTTCTATGCATATATAGCTCATTTCACCATGAACACTAATATAACTTTCAGCGAGGAGAAGAAGGGAAGTGTGAATTCTCAAGAGGACCTAGAATTACATTTTTTATTCTATTGAGATTACCATTCAACTCAAGTAAAGCATCTGGTATAGTCACACACTGAACATGAATCAGATGAGCATACCTAGCAAGTAGCTGTTTACTCAGTTCTGTGGTAATCTTTGCCAGTTAGCAAGAACCACACTGTCTTTCTTTACAAAGGTGCCCACAGTTTTAACCCTGTAATTTTTTCCAAATTATAAAATATCTTCACCTTTCTTTCAGATTTTCAAGAAAAGTTTACTGATTTAGCTCATTGTGAGGATTTTGATTGTTTAGAACTTTTCTGAAAATCTAGTCTGAGCTACAAATTTAGGGAAGTAATAACTCTAATTTGTTCAATAGCTCGCTGATACTTTTCTTATTATATCATAGAGAATCTATCTTCTGCAGTTTTAAAATTCAACAATAATAGACTGCATCCAGTAATATCTTCAAACAATAGTATAGAATAATAATATAAATATATATATATAGATAGAATAATAATATAAAAGTACTATTGATATCTTTTTCATTGTTTCTACTTATGCTTATTTGCACATATTTTTCATATTACCTCTAAAATACATATCAGAGTATGGTGAAACACGGAAGGGACAAATTACAAATTCACTGCTATTCCACAACTTTTTTCTTCAGAGCAACTAGCAAAGTCCAGCAGTGAATACTCATTGATTCTGGTACCAGTGTTGATTTTTAGCTTTAACACAGTTTATGTGAAATAAAGTAAATAGCTTCAGATATATTTACTATGGTGGTTGTATTCACTCATAATTATATAATTGGATGCCTAACACTGTTTATCAAAGATATAGTCAATATTGCACTTGAAATTGTCTTGGCTCTGTATTAAAGTGAAAAAGTCAAACAGAAAGCTTGATGTACCCCTTGAATTGGAGCCCTGGTCAGGCATCAGGATGAGGATCTTCTGGAGAAGCTGTATATTACAGGCCACTCCAAAAGAAAAGAAAGCAAATCTACATTCTGTAAGAACTATGTAAGCACAATAAGAAAACTTGTGCGTAAATGACAGTGCAAGACTGCATGAAATATTTTGCTTCTTGGCCAGACTGGGGAATAAACGCAACTGAATTAATTTTTTTCAAGCTCCACCCTACTAACTTTACAGGTCATGATTCAACTCAGTAATTTTTGCAAATGCTGAATTTCTCTGAAAGCTTGGGAAAATGTGAGCATTTCAGCACACGGAGAAGGTTGCAATATCTCCTAAGCCAAAATGCTTGGCTTCAAACTGCCAAAACAAGAACTGAATATGACTAAAATTTTAAAAACATAGGATGAAAGCTTTTACTTAAACTTTGATCTTCTGGGCAGGAAAAAAACCAATCAAACAAACAATGGAGAAATGCAGACATATATATTATTAAAATATTACTTTAATTTCATTAACTCTACATGAAAAAATGTGACTAGTCCCATTGTGTAACTCTCATTAATATCAACAATTAATAAGCCTTTATGAAATTTGCAGAGAGGAGTATGAATAACTCAAAGACTGATCCCAAGCATCCTGTAAGCAAAAATACATGAACATAGAGTTTTTTTTAGAAAATATTCTTAAAAAGTCTCAAACTTATAATAGATTTGAAATCTGAAATATTGTTGAAAGTGAGTTCTCCTTAAGATCTATGTTATATTATTAAAATGTTCACTCTAAATCAAGTGAAGCATTTCTGTGAGTGACAGATGAAAACTGATAAAAAAAATCTTTTGACCTGAAGTGTTTAGCATCACATTCTCTGAAACTCAGTAAATTATGATAGCTGATATATAATTAGAGATAAAATCTGCCTTTTTAGTCTTTATTTTTTACACAAATTATAATATCCTAGTATGATTTTTAATGTATCTTATAGGGATTATTAAAAATACTTATAAAATAGATCTATGATGTACTTATTGTAAGATCCTGTGGTATCCTTTGTATTATGTAGAAATCAAGAAAAAGCAATCTATGGAGTTTTCATTTAATACATATATTTATAAAGGTGGCAGACGAATTAAAAAATTAGTATTTTCCTACTCATCATTATTCTATTATGCAATTCTAAAAAATTTATAACTACCTTTTGAAAATTTTAAAAAACCTAAATGTCTGCCTTATTTCACCAGAGACACCATTCTGATTTTATAATTCCTCAATGTCTAGGCCATACTTTAAATTTCTGTTTACCTAAGTGAAGGTACTGATACCTAAAATTTCGAAAGGTGTTGTTAATGCTGCAAACAGGAGGCCAATTTCCAGCTACCTTTTCTAGTTCCCTCTCTCTGCTTAATGCTGTCCTCCTCAACCTGTCACTTTTTCTTGTAATTTGTTTAGTTGCATTTTGTTTTAATCCAGCCAGAAGAAATAAAATTTTCCTAATTGTAGAGCCATACAGGCTAACACAGGGAAAATGCATATTTGATAGTTTCATGGGAAACTGGATTACAGTTTGCATTATAAAACCAGTTTTTATTGCTTAAAGCACTATTTCTGCCACTGCCCCTGAAATCTACGCTCCCAGGCACAATACACATTAGTCTATAAGGGAAACATAATCTCAGGACAAATCTCTGACCTTTCAATAAATACTGAAGACATTAATTGGTCATTGCATAGCTTTATGAATGAGCTGCAAAAACAGAACAGGTCAAGACCAACCATTAATTCATGATCAGCTGTAGTTCTTATTTCAAGGTTATATACAGAAACCAAAAATTGAGCACATCAATTCTACAGAGAAGCTTTTCATTCGAACTTACAAGAACAGTCATTTTTTGGAAAACATAAAATAGCCAACGTTTGTACATGTCCTTCCTAGTACAAAATTTCAGACACAATCTTTCACTAAAAATTAAAACAAGGTAAATTGTACTTCCAAATATAAATTTCCTTAGAAATAATCTATCCATTATGCCTTAAATTATTTCATTGAATAAAAGCATTCCATGCCATACTTAGGCAAATAAGCAGGTGGTGGAAGTTGAGCAGACAGCAGATTAAGAACAGGATCTGTATGAAGCGTGCAGATACTTTAGGGGCAAGGGCAAAATCTAACGAGGTACCTATGTATATGTTAATTGATTTTCCAGTCTTCCACTCGTGTAAAATGAGTAGATGGAAAATTCAAGAATCTTTATCCTCTGTACCCTTATGCTAGGGTTGGTGGATGGTATTACAAGCTTTCCCATGTATCAACACAGTGCTACATGTTTTACCAATTTCAAAGGTGGCAGGACTTCTACTGCCTTGCCCCAGTTCACCAGAACTCTTTGAACAATCACTTCAGGGCACATTTTTTCTTAAAAACTCTAAAGCCCGGAGAGAGTGTTGGAAGTGGAAAACCAGATTTTGACCTGATACATTTATCCTCATCTCTGAGTACTTCCCAAAATAGGGACATACCTATTGGATGTGTAAAAGAACAACTACTGTGTGCTCGCTAACAGCTTGTAAGAGAATTTTTGAATACTGAGTAGGAGAATAAATGACAGCTGACCAGGGAATAGGGCTTATTATATGTTCTTTTTTAAAAGCATGGTTTTGAACCATTTCCACAAAACCACTACTCAAGGTTAATGAAGCAAACACAAACTTACCATTTCATCCTAAAGAACGAACATCAAATGCAGTACTATCTCTAACACTGCACTGCGGTATCACTTCTGGGTTTCTGTCCAAGTCTTGGTGTGGGACTTGAACTCATGGTTTCCTGGCCAGCTTAAAAACCTACTGTGAGCTCAGCCATAAAGGCGTTCACCCTACTTTGAATTATGCAGCAGAATACTTGATGTTGTAGCACAAATAGTAGGAATGTGATACAAATACTTGAAATTTTCTAGAAATAATCATAAAATATAGAAATAAACACGGCCCTAAATATTACAGAAAGACAATTCAAAGACTAAGATATACTGCATTATTACTGTTATTTCTCTTAAAAATATTTGTTGTATTGCTACAGCAAAATAAGTAGATACTAAATTACAGTGCACAGTGTGGTTACATCACTTGAGCAATTTCTTCCAGCCTATTGCAGAAATAGGACTAGACCCATTAAGCTAATCATCTTATTGAAATTGCATTACTAATATTTAATTTAATGCTTCCTTTAAAAGGTAGCAGCCCTCCTTCAAGATCTAAATATTCATGTGGATGGCACAACTAATATGTTATCTTAGGACTTGGCTTGTAGCATGTGGCTAAATTGTGGTACTCTATTTGTAGTAAAGGTGACTAGTTTGAATTCTGCAGAGATTGTTGTGACTGCTAACAGCTACTTAAATCCAGAGGTACAATTTAGCTCTGCATCCCAGCATCCAAACGAAAATAAGACAAGATAACTGAGGAATGAAATTTTGACTAAGGATATAGATACCATAGTGGCTTATTTCACCATACAGGGAGCATCCAAAATTGGTGCAGTTTCTATCAAAAGCTACCACTGGCAACTCTTGTCATCATTCTGTTTTGAAAGCTGCCCCAGAAGTAGAAGCCACAGACAAAAGCTCCATGATGTATAAAGCATTATTAGAGAGAAACAGCATAGTACCTCTGGATCCCAGTTAAGTGTTAACCACTCAGGTTGGGAATGAATAAGTGTGAACCACTCATATTATGAATTAGTGTGAGAATGATGTGAACCACTATTTGGTGGTTCTTTTATTTGGTGAACTGAAAACCGGAGATGAAAAAAAAGCTGCTCTGCATCAAACAAACGAGTGGAGTTGGGCTGGGGGAAGGAGATAGTAAGTGATAAAGAAAGATAAAGTCAATGAGACAAAAAAATCCAGAACTACTGCTACATGGTGGGAAAGTTGTCAAAAGCATTCTGGCTAGCCACAAAATTTCTCATCAATGGTGCAATTTACAATTTCATACCATGAAGCTCTCAAGAAAATGTACTAACCTTTTAAAATTTACATCTACTTTCTTTGACTGAAAATTTCCCCAAAGAAATACAAAGTCATAAATAGTTTCTGGGTTTGTTCTGCATTTGCTATTTATTTTTAAAAATAAATGTCATAAATTTAGTCTAAAAACTTCTTACATTGAACTTTAGAAACATTTTTGGCTTATGCAATATACATAATTGCTCTTTGTAATTATATATATATATATATATATATAATCATACCAATACAAACAGCTTGATAATATTCCTGCTTTTGAAGACCTGTGCAACAAAAATTAATGCAGTAGCCTTCTTGTCCAATGTATTTGGTAAAAAATAAAATTATAAAGCCATTTATAATGTTGTTATAATTGACAGGATCCCTTAGGTCAACACAGCTGTCTAGATTCTCTGTAAGCATCTTGTATTATGCATGTAGAAAGTGCTTTCCAAAAGGAGAGGTGTAAAGAGTTTTTACAGGTGGATGCCAGGTTTCTGGCAGCTCTGAGAGTCAGAGCAGTCTCTGATATAGCCCTGATATAAGATTAAAGCCATGCTTCAAAGGTCTGTAGGTATAAAACATTTTTACAAATGCACAAAAACACTTAGTTCAATTCCTGATTTAACCGTCTTTGTTTTCTTGCTAATCCATATCAATACTTTCTAAGCAGGTGTTTGGATATGAGGATTGTAAATGCAAAGTGTTCAAGATTATGTTATGCCAGCAGGCAGTCGGGCAGATCAGAGGAATAACAAACAGCAAAACCACATCCATAAAGAAGTTTGGTTCCTTACTAATTAACTACAACTGTGATTGAAATTACTTGTTTTGAACAAATCTATTCACATTTCTTCTTTCAAATTTCCTAAAAAACTGTTTCATAACAGACTTTGTTAGGTGCAGAAACATGCAACTGAGACCTAATGAAAGGGTTAGTCTCCTACAACACAGATTGAAGTCACTTAGGCCTTTTACTGTGACAGGATAAACTGAGAGTAAAACTTAATGCCTTTCAAGCTGTTAGGCAAGAGCTCAAAAGCACTTTCTAGCAGTTCCAATCAAAGCCTCCAAAGTTCTGATACCTTTATTGCAAATAGTAGAAAGTATTTTAAAATATTATCCTGCAATCTAACCCTAAAACTAAAGAGACCCAAATCTATTTTGGCCTTTTTCAGTCAGTATTTCTCTGATTTGAATGTATCTTTGCAGCAACTCCACTTCACTAAAATTGTCCCAGATGTGTGCATTAGTTCAGCAGAAATTAGAACTGAGGTTAAAAACTGCATGCAACTACATATTAAGCTAACTTGGATTGGTATTTAAAAATCAGAAAGACAGGCTGGGAGAGGGCTTGTCAGAACTTAGACTGATGCATTTCTTCCTTGCACCATCTGACTTTGGGATTAAAAAAATGAAGAAGGTGCTTTGCTTTGGAATTCCTCTATTAGCTTTTGCTTATTAATGAGGTGAAGATCAAAATGTACCTGACCCTCTTATAATACCTATGCTGTTTTACTTTTCTAATGTTGCCAAATAATCTTGAACTAGAGTAGGTATTACTTTTATCCTTGTATAAGTTTCTGGTACAGTGCACTGGTGAAATTTTTTCCCATATTCTGGTTTTTAAAAGAATTTTTCTTTACTTTGCAGTGAGGAATTTGTGGGGCAATGAAAATAAATTGCTATAGTAATCTTTTAACCCCTGCAAATATGAAAGAAAAGAAAAATGTTGATGGAGATACTCAAATATTCAAGACAGCTTCAATTCAACAAAATTGGAGCAAGAAAGCCCTAACACACCTCCCCTTTTAATGGCATAAGTTCCTAGTTGTATAATGTGTAATAATTTCTTTTGCTGTTCTATAAAGCATAGCTATGTATTTTCCTTTATGTTGCTCGGTTACAGAAAATCTTTTTTTTTAAACTGCAGCATAATTGTGTTGCCTAATGAATAAATTATATAACATTTAATCCTGACTGATATTGCAGTAAAGCTCAAATTATTCCTGCTACTAATTAATGAGCACTTCCATATCTGCAGAAGATGATTTAACTAATCCAATGTATAGATTTTCTTGAGGCTAATTGTTATGTTTAATGAACCAGATATCTCCCACTGAAGCAAGTGTCATGTGTCCTTACACCAAGCAGCTAAAAGAATTGTAAATCCCCATGCACAATAGCAGTATTTATGGATCAAAGCCTGTTCTGAACTTTCTTCTGCTTGTGTAGTGTCCTTGACTTTACTGGGAGTGTGCAAGCAGAGTACAGTTTTTTACTATGTTTTGACTTCAGATGTGATTCTGTTTTCCTAATTTGTGTTCTGTTTAACTTTAGATAATTTTAAGTATGAAAAATAAATGCAATGAGGAAATTCAGATATGAAATTGAGTCTGTCTGAAAAAACACCCAGAGGGGAAGGCACTGGTGAGGATCTGTTACAGGGAATGCATGGATTACTGACTAGCAAGCACAAACCACAATAAAAGCCTTTTCTAATGCACAGTTTCTCTGGAACTTTCACATTTAAAGCCACAGACAAATTCAGCAGGGTAGAAATCCATTAGTAAAACAAAATGCAGCAAAGCGATAGAAGACAAGCAGAGTCCCAGCCAGACCTGCCATCAGCTGCCATTACTGGCGTGCAGCACAGGGTAAGTTAGAGAGGCTGGTGATTATAATGATGTGGGGAGATGGGCTAGAGCCACTCAGCCGTGAACAGCAGGGCGCCCACAAGATTAAAAGAGCAGTTTTTTGCTTAGTCACTTCTTTTGCTTCTCCTTGCTGACTGGAGTGCCAGATAATCCCCATCCAGATGTTACTTATGACGTTCACTTTTTTCCTTAAAACTTAGTCAAAATGTCAGATGTCTGGAAAGGAGGAAACCCCAACCAAACAAAAAACAACAAACCAACAAAACCCAACACCTGAACCAAACAAAACAAATAAGTAGACTTATTTGAAATAAAACAACATGTCTGGAAAAGTGACAAGCTAGGAATTTGATGGCATTGAATTAGTGATGTATCATGACAGGCAGGTTTGGAGGGTTCTCTGTCATCTCACAAGGATACTGCCAGATAACTTCTCGTCTTTGCCACCATCATCAGCAAGAGCAATAACAGGAAGGGAATATACTGAACAGGTTTGTTTAAGTCTTTGACTAAAAACCATGTTGATATATGTGGATTCTATTTATATTTTTTAAACTATAACTTGCTGCTGGATAATGTTTTCTGTTTTTCAGTTTCAGTGCTCCTATTTTTTTTTTTTTTAAATCCCAAGGTACATTTGAAAGACATTTCCATAGTTATGAAACTTGCCTTTGGTTAAAATCTTGCCATGCACTGCAGTATCAAAATTTTATCAGAACCTGTCCCACCAAATTTTTTTCTTTTTTTTAATTATTGTTTACCATGAACCCACTTGAAGTGGACTGAATAAAGGGGTGAACCTTCCCTGTTAGACTTTAATGACAATTTCTGTTTCTTCCTGGCAGTCTTCATTAATCCATTTGGAAAGGACTGAAAACACTTGAGTCAGGGAATAAGAATATTCTTTAAATAATTTTTTAAAAAAGTTATTCCTCTAATTCTCAAGCAGTATTTAATTCAGTCAACTTATACATAAGACTTACTTTTAAACATGTTTTCCTCATTTGCCAGCTTAGATGCATTTCATTACACAGCTCATTTTCATTCTTTTTGAGGTCTAGACTCTGAAACATTATTCTCACACACATTAATCTTGGCCATATTCTGATCTTTTATATTTTCCCTTTCACATTATGCAACATCAAGCACAACAGACACCAAATACTCCATTACAGCCAGAGGATTACTGTTTCTGTGCCACATGAAAAAATCATATGAAAAGCAGATTACTACCTAACTGTATGTTTCATAATATGACAATGTTGCCACTATTTCTGTGCCTGGGTATTTAAGAGGTATCTAAATGATCCTTACAAGCCATTTCTGTCTGTGTCAAGGAACATGGTTTCTGTAGGACAGGAATGCTTTTCTCAGCTTTTACTTCAGGGTATGGTTGGGCATAGCCAGGCACAAGAATTAGCTGAGAAGAAATTAGAAATAAAGCACATTTCTATTTTCCTGATGTTTTGGCTCTTAAAATCAAAGAACAATGCCAAAATTGTAGGACTGTATCACAGTAGTACATTGTTCAGCTCATCAGCCCTCTGTGTGATGGTGAAGTTGCATATACAAAATTGGAAGGAAAAGTCTGACAGCTTTTAGCACGTTTGAACTCATGTGGAAAGGGCCTCAGGACAAGCTTTGTAAAAGCATCCAGAAGCATAAAGAGTAGTAACTGTAGCACATGGATTAAATTGCTTGATACTTGCCATCTAGGAATCTCGGTTAATTTTTTATATTACCCTGAGTTTTTTATATTATCTGATTCCTCTTAATGAGATGGAAAAATGTAGCCAAAGTATTCTTACTCTTAAAACGTCTTCTCCCTTGACCAAGTATTAATGATATTCCCTGGTTATCCGGCAGTAGCTTTGTACACATAAAACTTCTCGTTCTAGCAATGCAAAGTCAAGATCTTTCCTTAAATCTATGTGCTTTCAAAAATATACTCTCTCTTTTCTCCTCTCTCCTCTCTTGATTGTAGAGCTTTAAAAATGATTGAAAAAATGGGTGAATAATTCTACATTTAACAACTGGCACAACAGCTTGTGGTCTTTGCTAGAGTCACTGAGAACGTTTTAATGAACAGTCATGACAATTTTCTTTTTCAACACCAGCTTCAATAATAATCAGGTCAAGACAGAGACCCTGGGAGGTAAGCCACAATTTGTGGCTGTATAAAGACAATGGAACTAAGGAATGCAAAATCTAACTTTATTTCCAAAAGTTAGTGGACAGTAAGTTAACCAAATGCATTTTCTCTGTAACAGCTGATGAATTTTGGTAACCATATACTGTGTCTGCTGTGTTTTCCTCTCTCATCTGTGCATTGCCTTTTCCCACAATATGTAGTTTAACACTGATGAATTCAGCCCATGTACCACCTTTATCCTGAGTAACAGCTGTCTTGTGTCACAGTCCAGCTTCCCAAGAACTTGGTCTATGATATAGCCAGCTGAGATATCACAAGTGTTAATGAATGATCTGAGCTGTGCCAGCACCAGTGGTTGCTACAATTTCTTGGAACAATGTTGGGCCAGCCAGCTGGATTGTTCTCAGAGCTTAGACTGTTTTCACTCAATTCAGAGGGCTGTTCTGACCTGCCTTCTGTACTATAACAGAATCTATTAAGATGTTTAATGGGATCTGGCAGTGTCACTTTTCTGTAGCAAACTACACATTTCCTATGTCCTCTGTTGCATTCAAATAACCATATTGCAGTGGGTGAATTGCTTGTAAATAGCACTTCAGGGTGGGCGTGAGAAGATTGGTTCCAGGCTGTTGTGCCATACCGTTTCCTTGCAAACAGGTTTTCGGTATCTACGTGTCGCAAACTTCACCTTTCACATCCCAGCTACTTCACAGCAAGTGGTTTTCCATAAATGAAGTGGCAGAAGAGCTATTCCTCTGCTCGTCATTGCTTTCCTGTTGAAGGTGCATACATTGCACTTTGAAACTCTGTTGCTCCAAGATTACTGTTCCTTTTTCCCTATCACCCATTTTTCCCTAGCAGGATTATAGGTATTCCTCCCATGGTCTCAGTATTATTTTGCCTTAATTGCAAAACTTCTATTATTGACTGATCATATTAATGGTTAAACTACCTAGCAAGGGTCACTTGGGTGGCTTTTAGAAAAATTTAGAATTTTTACTTATCCCCAATTTCAGCATTAGTGGATGTTATGTTTTGTCACAGAGGTTATTTCCTCTTTCCCTTGCCCATGTATTCTTCCCTTAACCTGCAGTTACACTGTCAGCCATTTCCCTGTTTTAGCTCAATTTTCAGTACATTTGTTTTGAGCCAAGTGGAAATTAGGAGAGTTAGAAGGAATACTAAATTATGTAAAATATGATCTTTTCAATGGGCTGCTAGTTTATTTTACAAATACTGCCATGAAATATACTTCCTTGCATAAAAATAAATTTAATTCAGACAATTGCTGTGGCACTTATAAGTGTTTAATGAAACTCTTATGTATTTGTGCTTGATAAATTACAAACAAAAAAAAGAGAGCTCTTTCAGTGATCATGTCACATTCTACAACTAAGATCGGGTATGAAAACCCAGAAAATTGTCATGTAAAAAAACCCCAAACACATCTATGTCAGTTACACATCAAGGAGAGAAAAACAATGTTACAATTTGGTTTTCAAGTATTTTCTTTGCTACAACTTCAGTGCCTTAAAACATAGTGACACAAAAGATAAGATCAGACTTGGTAACTCCCCCAGATTTTTTTCATGCATTTCCTTATTTACCCTGGGAACAGCTTTTCAGACAGAGGTTGCTCTGCAGGCAGAACCAGAAAAAAAAAAAAAAAAAAAAAAAAAAAAAAAANAAAAAAAAAAAAAAAAAGGCACTTTGATAAATTATAGAAGGGTGATGTATTTGGCATTCTTATCTGGTCTTCACTTCGAGGAAAGGCAATGTGAGCAGCTGATTTTCCCCCATTACTTCAAACACAGGTGAAATAAATTAAAATAGGTCAAAACACTTACACTTCACATGTACCTATACTAGAAGCTTGTTTTTTCCAAGGAAACACCTATTCTCCATCCCCTACTGTCCTTTATAAGGGTTGCTAGAACCACAGCCTAGTTACAGCCAGCTGTGTAAAAAAAACTCCTCTGCCTATGCTAAGTGTTATTTAATATATTGTCCATTGTGGGTGGAGATAACACCTGTATCTTCTGGGAACTGTACAACAAATTATGTACATCTGAAATTGCTTGGGTCNNNNTGGGTCTCCAGCTTACTCCAACAAGTCCCAATTCAATTGGTGATTGTGGCATACACATACTTAAAATCAAAATTGGGCAGGAAATTGAGAAATTAACAATGCAAATTTTCTTTTCTCTTTGGTGATACACTATCTGATTTTTCCATCCAGGCATTAATTAGCATTACCTTTCCACATAAAGTAAGGAGATAAAGGTAAGAGAAATAACAAAGTCCTGATGTTCCTTTAGGATAAGAAATTCAACCTTTTAACCAATGAAATATGTATAAAACAGTCTTTGAACATTGTAACCTTTCCCTTGTGACATGATCACAATGGCATCTGATCAGTTGCTACTTTTTCCAGTCATCAAACCATTCAGAAAAATTAGTCAGAGCTAACCTTGCTTAGAAGTGGGATGGATGCCACGTGGGTTTCTAGAAGGTCACAGTAGCCACCACTGCCCCCTCCTCATCCAAAACTAGAATTACAAAGCTCAAAACTTCTCTACAACAGAGGCATTATCAACACTGTTTCAAGCATGTGTGAATGGGCTGCACCACGCCAGGGAAATTGTGTGCTTTATATGTCTTCGTTATCTGTTTTTGGATATTTGTATGATTACTGCAAAGACCTCAGTGTTTTTCCTTGTTAAATATTTGTTCATGCAACCTTCCCCCTGCAGGCAACTGTGTTCATGGGATCCTTACTTTATAAGGAATTTCAGTCCCATATGTTGCTCCTGGCGCTTTTTGCTGCTCTACTGGCACCTCTGCTGTTTGCCCTTTAACTGAAGTGACAATTAAATCATAGAAAAACAAATCTTAAGCTGCAACAGAAATCTCTCCAAGCCTGAGGCTAAAGTGTCCCTTTTAGGATCCCTTTAAGATTGTGTTTAAAAGTTACGGACTGCATCTGGCCACATGACAGCAATGACATAAATCCATACGTTCCATGAGAATTTCAAGACTGACTTTCTTCAGCTCAAGGAAAGCAAGTTTTGCCTGATGTGCAGAACTGCCTTGATGTTAGCAGGAGTACAAAACATTCAAGATTAATTAGAGCTCAAAGCATAAATGCAACAAAGGGAATTCCCTTCCCTTCTGTTCTTTCCCAGTGGAGAGAGGGAATTCCCTTCCCCTTCTGTCTCCTCCCTGAGCAGGGAGGGAATCCCTTTGCTATTCTTACTCATGATGACAATTCTTTTCTCTTCCTAAGAGCAATGGGTAGTTTGGGTATTTTTCCTTGTTTCTTCTTTCATTAGGGGGTTGAGAACTCCCTGTTTTCCCCTCATTTCTCTCTCTGAGGTGAAGAGGGATTCAGACACTCACTGTACCTGTTTTCTGCTTTAATATTTCAGTATGGGAATTACTTTCATGTGGGGTGAGAGGTTTTTACTTTTTTTTTACCCCTCTGAGTACAGCATTTTATCCTACAAAAATATGAAACCAGAAAACCACTTGAAATTTGGTTACTGGCAGCAGTGATCTAAATATACTGCATCCACTTAAGTATGGCTAATTAATAATTAATACAGGGAATGAAGTTTAAAAACAAGGCTGAACACCAGAATCCATGTTTCATTAAAGGGGCTTCTCCTCCAGTCTAAAAAACACACCAACTACAGCTTCTAATGCAAGAATTTAGTTGTTCTCACTAGAACTGACTAAAATAATTTGTCCCCCCAACCCCCAGGAATTACAGAATACTATGAACTGACAAATTATTTCAAGTTCACTTTGATGTAGGATGATGGCCCAAAGAAACCACCACCAATGTACAGATTAAGTTCCATTTGAGTTGTACATCACTGAAGCAAGCTTTGTGTTTCCCTTCACAGGGTAATGAGTTTCACCTGTGTGATTAAAACCGAAGCATAATGGATGATGATGTGAACTTAGTTCATTTACTCGAGTACTTGTTGTTGGGTTTTAATAATTTAGAATATTGCAGATCATAGATGGAGCTGTTCTATGATACCTTTGCTAAAAAATAATGAGGTAATATTAATGTGAAACCTCATTGTAATTTATGTCCTGGACTAATCTCTCTTTGTTAGGAATGGGGCCAGTAGATTTGCCTTGAGAATTCACTGCTCTCCTTGCCAAAAAATGAAGTGAGCTGCTAAAGGGTGAACTGCTAATGAAGAATTAATTTTCTTCAGTTTTAAATGAAATGCTCCTTTTTTCCCCTAACTGGTTTCCAACATCAAGGTACAGTCAACAAATTTTAAATGTTAATTTCTAAAACATGAAGCCAAGTATGGTAAAAATTAAAATAAAATAATTAATACAGGAAAATAATTTAAACCCTATAGAATATTTGCAGAAAAAGACAGCCTCTTTACTCCTCAAACCTATCTTGTCCTGATTGACAGTTCACTGTTGCTTACTTTAGCCATGGCTGTGATATTACTAAAAATGTAATTAATATTTCACTTTAAATGTTTATAGGAAAAGGTCGTCTCTTAGGAGCAAATTCTTGTACAAGCTAAGTTACAAGCCTGTTGATTCTATCCACTTTCTGCCCAGATTAGTTGACTAGGGTTTCCAGTCTCATAGATAAAGCACCACTATTGACACAAAACCCCTGCTATATAGTCCTTATATTTAAAGGACTTCTAACAGAAACAAAAATGTGGGACAATGTCACCTTTAGATATGTTGTCATCAGCTATTGACTCATATCTTTAGAAAATCACTGTAGGAGGTATATCACAAATATGGTAGGAGCAGGTTGATATAACAAGAGAAGCGAGTATAATCAGACCATTTTCAACACTTTTATTTTAAAAATATATAATATTTTTCTTGTCTCTTGTGAGGGTAAATAGATGTAAATCTTGCACTATTGAGAAAAAAAAATTGGCCAGTCAGGTTCAGGGAAACCAGTAATCTCAAAGGGGCAGCAAGCATCATCAAAGAACTGAGAGCAAGACAGGAGCCAGATACATCTGAGTGGTAGCTTAGTAGTTTTGACTTTCACAGTCTCAATTCCTCCTCTTAAGACAGAGTTCATTATGAGATTCTCAATACATTTTAAGCATCTTTCTCAGCTAGTCTCAGTTGGCTAGAATTAAGGCTCAAATCATCTCATTTGTGAGTAGACTAGGTATCTGAGTCAATGTTTTACTCAGAAAAGTTGGAATTTTCAAGTGAAACCTCAGCTAAATTATCATCTTTCACTGTGCTATTACCTTCACATTTGTGAGATCTCAAGCATTTTTATAGCTGAAACAGTATCACTTCAGTAGAGGAGTACACTATCCTCCTCTCCATACATGATTGTAATGAAATCATAATCAGGAACATTTAATGTAATTTTTAATTTGGTTTAGTTTTGTTTTTGAAAATTAGGAGAATCTCAGAAATTATCAGTTATGCTTTTCATTTACTGGTAAATTACCATGGCTTTGAAAGCCTTTTATTTAAAGAAACATTCATAATCTGGGTTTTTTTGTTTTTTTTTTTTTGGTGTCACATGCTAGGAGTTTCCCATTGCTGTCTCCAGCTCTTAAAACTGAAAAAAATTAACAGACTTTCTATTTTATTTGGTGCTTCATACAATAAAGAAAAGGTAAAAATATGTGAAGGTCACATGGAGGTTATGTCTCTAGGGAAACTTGTTAGAGTTGTGCAAATACTGTACATGCAAATGTTGTGCATGCAAATAGTCAAAAAATTTTCAATCTGATTATTCAGTTATTGTCAGCCCTCTGAGGGCTGCTGACCTAACCCTACCAGCTTTGACATACAACAATTGTTATATGAAAAAGACAATGTTGTCTGAGCGCTAATTTGCTATGAGTTTCTTCTCTGCTTCTAATCTATGTTTACCTGGTCACATTTTCTGAAAAGAATGTTCTGGCCACTGATAGAGGTTCACATGCTATGAAGGGGCACTCAACTCTGTGATGACCACCTTCAAATTTGCTTTGAAGAACAGCTCTCCAAGGCCTACAGTAATAAAAATGTGATGAATATTCATCTTTCATGAACAAATATTAGTGGGTTTTGCTTCCTATTTATCTGCTCTTAAATCATGTGAATGGTAGGGTAAAAAGGACTGAATTAAAGACAATATCTTCAAAGATGTTTACAGAATGAGGATAATTCCTATTATATTCTGCTGTTAACCTGCAATACTGCTGGTCCTCAGGCATAAGTTCTGTTTACATTCTTCTGCCTTGTAACAAGAGGGCCACTAACTCAAACCTTCTGGTGCACAAAGGCCCAAACAAATTACAAGTTCAAAAGACAAATACGCAGATAGCACAACACCAGAGAGAGCGCTACTGTTTCAGATGGCAGCCTATTCCTTTCAGTAGGACTTGATCTCCCCAAGCACAGGGCAGGTCCTTACGGTGAAATGTGCCGTGCCCAAGGGCGCCCCGAGCGAAGGCGGCGCGGCGGCCGCTGCAGCCCCGCGGCGGAGGGAGCGCCCGGCCCGGCCCGGCCCTGCCGCAGCCGAGCCGGCCGGGAGGCAGGGAGGCAGCTGCTCCCGCTATGTACAAACAAAGCC
>VZTR01019697.1:65207-75597 GCA_013400775.1 Chaetops frenatus | reverse complement strand
TGATTATTCAGTTATTGTCAGCCCTCTGAGGGCTGCTGACCTAACCCTACCAGCCTTGACATACAACAATTGTTATATGAAAAAGACAATGTTGTCTGAGCGCTAATTTGCTATGAGTTTCTTCTCTGCTTCTAATCTATGTTTACCTGGTCACATTTTCTGAAAAGAATGTTCTGGCCACTGATAGAGGTTCACATGCTATGAAGGGGCACTCAACTCTGTGATGACCACCTTCAAATTTGCTTTGAAGAACAGCTCTCCAAGGCCTACAGTAATAAAAATGTGATGAATATTCATCTTTCATGAACAAATATTAGTGGGTTTTGCTTCCTATTTATCTGCTCTTAAATCATGTGAATGGTAGGGTAAAAAGGACTGAATTAAAGACAATATCTTCAAAGATGTTTACAGAATGAGGATAATTCCTATTATATTCTGCTGTTAACCTGCAATACTGCTGGTCCTCAGGCATAAGTTCTGTTTACATTCTTCTGCCTTGTAACAAGAGGGCCACTAACTCAAACCTTCTGGTGCACAAAGGCCCAAACAAATTACAAGTTCAAAAGACAAATACGCAGATAGCACAACACCAGAGAGAGCGCTACTGTTTCAGATGGCAGCCTATTCCTTTCAGTAGGACTTGATCTCCCCAAGCACAGGGCAGGTCCTTACGGTGAAATGTGCCGTGCCCAAGGGCGCCCCGAGCGAAGGCGGCGCGGCGGCCGCTGCAGCCCCGCGGCGGAGGGAGCGCCCGGCCCGGCCCGGCCCTGCCGCAGCCGAGCCGGCCGGGAGGCAGGGAGGCAGCTGCTCCCGCTATGTACAAACAAAGCCCCGGTTGCTGTAGCAACCCGGCAGCCCTGAGCGAGCTCCCCGGCACGGCCCGGCCCGGCATCCTCCCCCGCAGCGCCCGCGGGGCTCCTCGCACGCTTCATCCCCTTTTGGACAACGCGCCTCGGGAGCTGCGCTGATACAGCCCGCTAAGGTGAACGGCGCCGGACGCGCTTCAGCCCTGGCGGATGGTAAATGTGAACGGCTCTGCCGGCTTGTCACGGGCCCAGCTCGGCAAGAGCCGACATAAAATACTTACCAATAGGACGTGCTTAAATACGTGTATTGTGCGTGTACATTGGTAAGGTAAATGGTAATCTACTCGGTGAAACTGAATTTTAAAAAATACATGGCCTCTGAAAAGAGAGATGGACTGTATACAGCAGCATGCTGTGAGTTTTAATGCTTTTTTTTTTTTTTTTAATTCAGCATCTATAAATTAGGTTCTGTCACCAAGTTTGTTTCATTCCTCAGTTATCAAGACAGTATTCCTAGATCCACAATGCCTAATATTTGTGTCAGCTTTTGCTGTCAAGAAGCCAGAAAAAAGAAACACACCTTTTTTTTTTTTTTTCCTCTTTGACAAATATATAGGACCTAAAAAACAGACCAAATTTAAAAAATCATTAAACTTACTATAATGACATGATTTAGATTGCTATTATAATTTAGCATTAGGTATTTCAAACATAAAATGTATGTTTGCATGAATCATGCTAAAAACCAGAAGAATGTCCCATTTTGATGAGCTTGGAACATAATACTTTGAGCGAGTTGAGAGAGATTTCATGTGCCCAGTTGGATACTCACAGCTATGTGGAAATCCCACATTATACTTTTAGTTCATTTTGAACAGATAATCTTTTCATGTCTCTGAAAAGGAATATTTTAATTCATTGTCTCCTTTCAATTGATGACTCTTATCAATGTTCATTGATAAATTGTTCATGTAAAAATGTTCAGAATCCAAGTTCACCGTATGTTACTTCATTATAATGTTAGAACATGGGAGAAATTTTTAGCTTTTACTGATCCATTTTTTCCACANAAAAAAAAAAAAAAAAGTAACACTTTCACTGATATTTGAAAGTTTGTCCAACCTGTCATGAGAGCTATGGGTAGGAAGAATGCTAATACCACATCAAAACTTGGCATATAGAAAAACTGATACTCTGGGCAATGTACATGTTTTCATTATGCTTATTTGGACTAGCTCTGATAGCTGGCTGTGCTTATCAGGAACGACCAAAATAAAGATGGATATTTTCAACTGAGTATTGGTGACACCTTCTCTGTACCAACACTGTTCAAAAAAGTTCTCATATATTTAGTCATGAGTTTTTTAGACATTCATTGTCTCTGATATCTTGAGCTAGAAATTAGATGCCTAACCTGTAATGAAAGGCAACAGTAGATGGATGTCTTACTTTTAAGTACCAGCCTTTTTGGGACCTATAAAATACATCGTCAAATGTTATTAGTTCCAATTTATTTAAACAGTATTCAGTTCAACAGCAAATGCTTCCACATTTAAATTTTTAACGTGAATTCTCATCAAAATTTCCTTCAACCCTTTGACATTTCTTCTCAACAAACAGTAAGATAAAATTTAGATAATTGAGTATCCTTACCATCAGGATCAGTTTCAGCAATTTGAGCTCCTGTAACCAAAATGTTCTCAGTTGTGTAACAAACAATATCCTAGCCTGTCTCTCTGCATCACTAGAAAGCACTCAGCACTACTAATGTCTTACATCAAAGAGAAGAGAGTTTGTTCTTAAAATCAAGATATATAACCCACAGCCTGGCTGCTCAAAAAAAAAAAGAGACACCATAAAAGATTCATTATTATTAGATTCGTATTGGTATTAATATTAGTATGAATCAGTACATTTAATCTAAGGGGTCATTGACCTATTTCCTTTAAAAACATTTTACAGTGCTTTATGGAAATTGACACTGAGTTCAAATCTTTCAGTGCCTTTGAAGATCTGGTTGAAACAGATCTACAGGAACAAAGAAATCTTTAACTTATTTAACATAGATTATAAAATAATCACCAAATTATATGGAAAAAGTTCTATTACCATCCTGACCAGATGTAAACCAATGAACTAGAAGTGAATGCACTGATTTTCCATTATTCTTCTCCTGAGTTAAGTGACCAAATCATTAATGTATAAAACTGCAAGCGACCTGATGAAACTAATTTCATGCTCAGGCTTTCCAATAGTTGCTTTTCAGAGAAATTTTGTAGGCTGAAAAACTCTTCTAGAATTTCAGTTAGAGTAGGATTCAATGGCAAAGTAGAATCAGAGCTAGTGTTTGCATTCAGGTCAAATCAGTACTATCAAACAGTAGCTTCACCTAGAAATAGAGATAAACATTGACTTTGCACTCAACTATGACTGATACGTAAATAACATATGTACCTATATAGAAAAAAACAAAATAGACAAACTGTGATTTTAATGACCCTATTAACTACAAAGTATTACCTTCTCTGTCACCATCTTGAATTTAGAACAGATCTGAATCTGTTCTAAATTATGGAAATGTAATTTTAGAGAACATTAAGGTTATGAAGCCTCCTGGTGCCACACCTCAGAAACACTTCCAAGATTCAATGTGTGGCCTCAGCTTTGGGATCTGTGAATACACAACCACCCCTTTTGAGCATGACATCAGTGACGGCATCTCTAGGTAGGTATCAAAGCTTGCTTTTCAGTGAGATACATTTCTAATTTTAGACTCTATATCAGCAAGTTCTTTAAAAATATGACATATTTCAAATGCACAATGTGAGTAAAGAAGTATAAAGTAGCATAATCATGAAGGGAAAATCTTAAGCATTGCATCAGTACTTCTGGTGCTGTAAACTGTACCAAATTTAGATGTCTGATGGCCCCAAAACTGTCCTTTCCACAAAAAAAGACCATTATGTCATTTTATTCTTATTCATTATTCTAATACCTTCTTGTCCAGACTTACAAAATACACAAGAGCATCCTACAGCAAAACTTACAGTATATAGGAGACCAGAATCACCCTCCCATTCACACCCTGTAACTAGCAAACCAAAGAGGTGACAGTTGCTTTTACAGTGCTTTGGCTGGATCAGTAAGTTTAACCTTGGCTCAGTCAAGTATGAAACAGACCCAAACCACTAAGATATTACTTTTATTCTAAACTAAAGGTAGCAAGGAGTCTTGGATTAACTGAGATTCTAAAGAGCTTCCTAACACTTGCCCTGTCACACTATAGCAGACTGCACTACCAAGGAAACATTTATTTTTAAAAATCAAGAGACCTAGTACTTTTTACAGTTTACTTTCACATATTTTACTTCTATGATAAGTATCATAAAGGATCACTTCAGCTACAAAGACAGGATGTTCCCTTGTTATACCAAGAGACAGAAGGGCTTGTCTGTGCTCCCACTCCCCAGCCTCATGGAAGCATTGCTCACAAGTATGTCTCGTTACATTGAGGAGAATCTCTTGTGTTTCTAGTTTTAAGGCACTATTACTATGAAAAGATCAGGAACCACATTGTGCTCTTATTTACACTCCTTTTGGTGCTGGGTTTATATCAAAGTCATGGTGAGCTCCATCCCTCATGCTAACGTAAATCAAACATTTTTAGTGGGTCTTATAATGCCGCATCCTAATCCCTCTATGGAAGCTTCTCTCTCTGGAGACATTTCAAATGTGTTTATTAGGAAGACCATATTTATATCTTCAGGGAAGCCTGTATACAAAATGGAAAAACCTTGTTGGACAGATGTTGCAATTGGCTAAAAGATTGAAACCAAGCTTTGTTTTATGCAAACTAGAGCGTGAACATTTAGCACGTAACTAGGATTTAAAGGAACAGAATGAAAGAATAAAAGGATAAAATATGCATGCCTCTTTACATCCCTGTGCTACATTATGAAAACATTAAGAATGTAGCAATTGACATTTAATTCTTGCTGGTCGACGACAGCTTTTAAAAGCTACTCCAAATGCTGGCTCAGCAAACTATATTTAAACTTACTATTCAATGGCACACACCAACATTCCACCTATGTTAAATGTCATGAAACTGTACTTTGTCACTTATAACTAGAATAATCAATCACATTCATTCAGCTTGCATGGCCTGCAGGGCAGTGGGGACTCCGCTATTGGAACTTAAGGTACACATGAATAAAATGTAAAATGCTAACATGTCACTAATGTGCTCTGATAATCTAATGTTATATCCCACATTGCATGACAGACTTTTGGAACCTTCACTCTTGGAAACAGCAATGACCCATTAGACTCCAAAGCCTGGAAAGAAATTTAGTTCCATGTTAGAGTTTAACATAAAAGGATAAATTTCTGAATTTTTGTCAATCATTTTCCAGCTATTCTGGACACACCTATTAGTAATAGCTAGGGTTAAAAAAAAACAAACCAAAAACAAAACAAAAGGCAACAACAACAAAAGCTACACTACCAACCAACCAATTAACCAACCAAAAAAACCCCAGCTTTCCTACATTTGTGATTGAGAGCATCCAAATGGCCAATGATCACAGCATGTTTATACCCAAGTTCCAAGATCTTCTGTGATCTTGTTGAGACCATTTTGGGATAAGGGAAGGATGAAAAAAAAAAAACAAGGTGAAAAGAAGTGTTTGCCACAAAACCAACCCCATGGACAACATCAGCAAGATTTTGCAGAGTTGCAGCCACACAGGTTTAACTTCAGTGAAAGGAAAAGTGAAAATAAAATGTCGGGCTTGCTGAATCCACAAGACCTGAGACAGAAATACCCACGCAATCACTACCAGCCCAGAGTGACTCTCATGTTTACCCAAGGGAGAAAAACTGTTAAACATTAATACCAATCAACATACTAAATTGATCACTGTAAACCATGTAGAACCATGTAGCTCATATTTAGGTCAGAGCACCTGCTCTTAACTTCCTATCCCTGTTCCTGGACTTTTGAAGGGCCTTTTTTTCATCAATTAGAGGGAAAGGAGATTGTTTTTATTATTCTGTCATCATTCATCACACCCTAGCTGTGTTGGCAGTTGATGCTTTATTTTTTTTAGTAATCTAAACAAAGAGAAAAATCTGGTGTTTCTGCTTTTGATTTGCCCACAGGTGAAGTACGAAGGGCCAAACTGACACTTAACATTTAAGTCATAGTTATATTGTGAGAGTGTTTACAGTGGCAAGGATAGCAAGGACTGCCAGCACTCAAAAATCACAGAACTGATGATAACTGAGTAAACAGTTTGGGAAACACTGGGTCATCCAAAAGTCATTATTTGGCATATCAATACATCTCATTACCTCTCATGTACTACTTCAACTCGACATGAAGACAACTTTAGAATACATAGTTCTGATACATGAACAATGCAAACAGTTTAGATCATGGGCCCACTATTCATTATTTAAGAAAGTCTCTACTCCTCTACTAAAATGTCTTGCTGGCTTTTCAGAATGGAAGTCGCTTGAGATATTGCTGTAGTGCATCATAAAACACAGGATTGATTTTTTTCTCTTTAAATGTCAGTGCTGTGTAAGTAAATCAAGTTTGCATGCTGTAGCATGATGCTAGCTGATGGTTTGGTTTTGTTGAGTGGCATATAGCTAAAATTTTTCTTAGGACTGTTCGTCCAGAAGCAGCACTGACAAAAGCTGAGATGATAGTGTTAAATTTGACAGTCAGGAAGATAAAAAAAGAACATATATAAAATAGAAAATATATGTGCCATATTTTACAATGTACTAAATAGAAAGAATAATGGCTAGAAATAGGCATTCTCAGTATTTATACTCCAATAAAAGAGTCATATGGAAGTCATTTTGGTTTCTAATAAAAAATTTTAATTATTACAGTAGTAGCATAGATGACAGGAAAATGACTTTTGTTGGCCCATGAAATGATTTTGATGGTGTGTATTCAAGTCAGCAGTGCATCGTCACAGGAGACAACTTTTAGGACAATTGCTGACCCTTTTTAATTACATACCAAACAATGAAATGGGTACTGTGGGTGAATACTGAAAGACAAGGACCAAGCTATATGACATTGACATACAAGTTTGTACTTCGGTTATTTCCACTGAATTCCTCTACAGAAAGTCAAGGCTGCCAAGCTCTATCTGTTCAGCGGGTAGTGCTCAGAAGTAAATAAGAAAATACATAAGGTGTAATCAGAGGAAATACAGGAAACAGGACAAGTACCTCACTATGTGTGCCAAATTTCTTGGTTTTTTAATCTGTGAAACACATCAAAGAAACTGCTACTTCAATCTGATTTCTGTGATGCTCACCGTTAACCCTATTATTTTGAATCTCTTGCAGAAAAATTGAGAATACCCAATAAGAATCACAGAAATGAAATTATTCTACCAGTATACCTTAAAAATAGGTCTAAAAACAGGCCAAAGCTTTGGTTAAAAAAGGGAAGACACACTACTGAGCATAAACTTATTTGGCTTTTGACGTATTTCATGCACTGTGCTGGACAGATGAGGGAGCTATATTCCATAATTTAAAGCTGGACAATGCATTTAATATACAGTTTTTATATAGGAAAAGTGTGAAGCACCATTCCATGGAAAAAATATATGGTTATATTAAAAGAGAAATGAATTGTTCTTTCCAGTTTCATCAAGATACATTTCTCACATGACCCTTCAGTTCTGTGAGCCTGCACAGGAATATGAAAGAGTAGACTTTAGCCAACTGGCCACCTTTCCCCAACTTGTTCCTGAAAGAATACAATGCCATGACAGTCTTGGAACAAAATTCACAGAAGAACAGGGAGAAGACATACTCATATGCTAAAGGACACTAATTTAAATCCTAAAGCCAAACTCTAGTTATCTATTGAATGACCCCTTTAAAGAGCATTATAAGCTCATGCTTACTTGAGGTAGTGGATGCCCCCTCTTAGAGGTTTATATGTTTGCATTTTTGTCCTCCCCTATAACTATATCTATCAACACTTCAAGTTATTCATTTGTAGGGTCTATTATAAAAAATAAAGCTGTCTCTAGCTTAACAAAATATTTCTGGCCAGTTCAAATGCTAACACTACTTTACCTTTATAAACGACAAAATAAAGGCATTTTCTAGATTGCCAGTGAAAATTCCTTAAATACTTGTTTAATACTATCTCTGTGGAAAGGAACCTCTGGTTCTTTATAGGTACACACCAACACAGTCCATTTTTAACAGGTAATTAGGTACTATATACTTCAATAACAGATGCTGTTTTCAGTCCAATGTAGTATGCTCTTGCTCTTTTTTTTTCCAAGGGAGCAGCAGATAAACCATTCTGGCACTAAAAGAACCAGTTTCTTAGCTTAAGTATTCTATAGAGGTCTTGTGCTACCCTTGGCAGAAATATGTGTCAGTCCATATTGCAGAGACCTTATTCTTTTCTCNTATTCTTTTCTCTGAAACTGTTCCTCTGCAATTATGCAGATCCTACACAGCTGAAGAGTTAGTCCCTCTTTTACTTACTATAGAACTCACCAGTTTGGGATTTTTGTTTTCTTTTAAGACATCAGAAGAAAAAGACAACCTATCCTCTTGTTAAATTGCTAGTAGTTTAGCTGGGTGATAAATGCACGTTTTTAGTGTCTTTCTCCAGGTTCCGTTTGTGTTGATTTGAGTACTCAGGTCATATTGCAGTTACCATTACTTTGGGAAAAACTTGAAAGCAAAAGGAAAATCAGATGCTTGCCTTATTATGAGTCATGATCTATACAGGTTTTAGTCTCAAATATTTTCTTTTGCATGACTGATCTTTTTTTCCATTGTATCAAAAAAGAGAATCATCTTTTAAAATGCTGTCTCCAGAGAATCTTGACCCTTGACTGTATCATGNNGACCCTTGACTGTATCATGCCTCAGCCTAGAAAAAGACCCTTAAATCTACCCAACTGAATCTCTCAATGTACATAGGGGGGGAATTTAAATAATTCATACAGAATATTTTATATAATACAAAAATCTTCATAGTATATAAGTCAAGTAGCACCCAACTAACTCTCAGAAAATACAACTCCTACACTCAAATGTGCAGGAATGCTAAATATTCTGTCTATTATTACCTGGACCCAAGCATAATCAAAGCATCCTAAGAATTTCCTTCAAAGATTGCATTCCTTGACCATTGACAGGTTTCTCTTTGTTTTGTTTCCCAGGCCACAGGTGTCACTGAGTTTAATTTAAGTCTTACCAATTACAGCAGATGCTATCTGAATTGCCTTCCAGTTCATAGCCTTCATTCTAGGGTTCACTTTTGTATCTACAGAGTATAGATAATCTTGAGAAGTTAGAGCAGCCTCAGGCTGCATTTCTAAGGATGTGGCTGACTTTTCTCAGAATAATCTTATTTACCTTTCTTTGAATCATTTCAGTAGTCCAATATTTTGATTCCAAATAGCTGTTAGTTTTCTACATTTATGTTTTATTTTCATTATAGTCTCCACTGCCTTTTAAAAGTGAACAAATACAGCAGAATGTGATTCAAATGAAAAATAGTGATTACATGTTCCCTGTGCAGTCCTTCCACTATGTAATTATCCTGATCTTCAAAAACTTTTCCCAGCATGGCTAAGCTAAATCTTTCTAGCTGCAGATCTTGTCTTTTTGGACATAGGGATAGGATAGGGATTTGGACATAGGGATTCATTTCCTTTTTTCCATTGTATGTCACATGTGTAAGCAATTTGATTTCCTTTTAGTGCTCTAGATTAACAAACTCAATTTGCTGTATCTTCAGAAGTCATGCTTCTCTACCTCTAATTATCTTTAACCTGTCTCATAGTAACTATTTTCGGCTCATCCACATTTGATGTTCTGCAGCCCTTACCAGCCTGCTATCATCTGCAAATTGAAGTAGACTTTTCAAACCATTAATGAGCAAACTTAGATAGATTATTTATATATTACTAATAATAAGGCATGTTAACTTCTCATCTGACTAGATAAGAGGTCATTATGCATATAACCAAAATTTTCCTCTGTAATTAATTTGAAAATTTTTGTCGTTTTTGTTGACTTTGAGGTTGGGCAGATCCTAATATTCTGTTGCGGTTTAAAAAGCTTCATGTGAAAAACATCTATCATAATGAGATCTTTTTTCCCCCCTTTTCAGCCCTTGAATTACAGTATAAGTTTAGGATCGAATGACATCTTAGCTGAGTTTCAAAGTTTGTAGGATTTGGTAATTTTCCTATGTATTTAAAGACATATATATTCACTTTTGAGTTCCCGTGTGATAAATGTATTATTATTGCCTTTGAGAGGCAAGTATGTGTTATTAGTCAAACGCCAATTCTCCCAATGACAGCTAAAGAATTTTACACATTTCAAGTATTCTTCTATATGCATTCTATTTTCTGTAAACATTTCTTGACTGTGTATTTTAGTTAGTTTTCCTTGTTTATTTGTTATTTAGCCTTGATCCAAGTAATTGGTCCCATCAGTCACATGACATCAACTTTGAATACAGGCAAGTAATGAATAACCAGTAGGGAATGCTGATGAATGAGGAC
>VZTR01019692.1:0-13602 GCA_013400775.1 Chaetops frenatus | reverse complement strand
CCAGCCCCTCACCCCCCAGCCAAAATCCCGTGGTCTCTCTGCCCTTCTCAAGAGAAAGCCCCCCAGCTAAGATAGTACCTCCAGCTGCACTCCTCCTCCTCCCCCTTGGCTACATCTTTTGCCTCTCTTAAGTACCGGTCATTATTATCTCTTAGCAACAAATGGGACAAAATCCCATGACAGAAAGAAAAAAAAGAAAAAATCCTAACCTCCAACATCCATATAAAGAAAAAAAGTATATTTGTTACAGTCACCCTTAATTTATAGCTACTGTATTGCCTGAAGCATGACACAAAAGTAAATGTGACCATTTTCCTCCACTTACCTTTCTTGTCAATAGACTTTTGCGTCTCATTCCGCAAGCCTCTAACTGAAGACGCCCTCGCAATGCCAATTCAATTAACATACAGCCACGCAATCCCGAGGAGATGCAATCATTCCAAAATGATGTGTAACCCTGTGAAGAATGAAAGGCATTAAGATATTTCCATTTCCACCTGACAGCAAAGAGAAAAAGAAGCTTACTGTATTCTCTAAATAGTTCTATGGCCCTCATACACTAGCATCACTAGTCAACTACCATTCCTGTACTGAAAGATGAAAGAGAAAAGACTCATCCCCTATTAGTTTTGACACTTGGTGTCTGCTCTTTGAAAAGAAGGGAAACTTCAGGAGAGAGATGCAAACCAAACCAGCAAGATATCAAGAACTGTGAGATATAAAGTGTAGTTTATACGTAGTCAGAAGACCTCCATGGACTGCAGGGGCACAGCTGCTTCACCATGGTCTTTACTACAGGCTGCAAGGGAATCTGCTCCAGCACCTGTAGCACCTCCTCCCCTTCTTTCTCCACTGACCTTGGTGTCTGCAGAGTTGATTTTCTTGCATATTCTCATTCCTCTGCCTGCAATTGATTCCATGAAATTTTCTCCCCCCTTTTTAAATATGTTATTACAAAAGCATTACCACCATTTCTAATTGGCTTGGCCTTGGCCAGCAGCGGGTCTGTCCTGGAGCCAGCTGACATTGGCTCTGCTGGACATGGAGGAAGCTCAGCACTTCTCACAGAAGCCATCCCTGTAGCCCCCCTGCTACCAAAACCTGGCCACACAAACCCAATACAGTTCTTCTATTATGGACTGCCAAACTTCAAGCTACATTTGTTTTATGAACCACACTACCAGAATTTTTCAACTATATTTTTACATACAGTTTTGCCATAATGGGCAAAAAGTCTTTCATAACAATGTTTAAACCATTAACCATAACATTACAGTCTCTCACAAGAGAAGCAACAGTTAAATATTAAAAAACATGCAAGAACAGTATCTAAGACAAAACAAAGTATTTCTGAGAAATTTTTTTTGAGAAATTACTGTGAAAACACTTGTTACAATCGAGAAAGACTTTCCAAAACTCCCATATTGTTGCATCTGTGAAAACATCCACTTTGTGCTTCTTCAGAGAAAAATTCAGTAAAAAAAAAAGAAGACTCCCTTTCATAAAATTTATCCTAACCAGTAGTAAAAACTCACTTAAATCAAGGCAATACAATTTTATTCTTTTTGCAAATAAAAGCTGTCAATGTATAGATATATCAGATGCATACATCTGAAGTCTGCTAAACACAAACCAGTCACTAATGCATGCCATTAAATATAGATTTCTAGGAACATGATAATATAGATTATATAGATGACCAATACTTTAGAAAGTTCTAAAAAAGCTCTGGATCTCTAGAAAGTAATTACTGAAATATGTCACAGATGTTTTTTAAAGGCCATAAATAGAAGGTTGGAAAGGCATTTAAGAATTTGGATAAGTCAACTCAGAGCTGATATGAGAGTAGCTGTTACTCGCAAAGCAGTCAGCCATTCTGTAAATTAAGATTTTGTTTGGCACCAGACATGTTTTTGCCAAAAAACATGCAAGATGATGTGCAATATATACAAAAAGAAAGACTCCTACACTCTATTTTCAATTAAATAGCCTCTTTACATAAAAATAATTTTTGAAATCAGACAGCACACAAGCAAACTTACAGCTGTGGCATGATAAATACGTACTTCTATTTCCAGAGAGTGTTACATTATTATGCAAACAATTCAAGTGCTAGAAATTTTTCCCCTTGTTTAGCAATGAAAAAGGAATTTATTTTTAAAGTATTTTTCAATTAAGTGACCTTAAGTATACCACTCCAAGTGTTGGAAATGTTACAAAGTTTAAATTTTTTTTAATATAACTTTAGTCAGGGGTTTTGTTTGCCTTTGCCCAGGGGGAAAGGAACTGAAATTTCTTTTCAAAGAACTGTTTCACCACTCGAGGCCTGATGAGCTTAACATCTCAACAAGACTGGGAGTAGCACAGAAGATACACAAAAAATAATGACCATTAACAAACATCAACTCCAAACATCACCCATGGCATGGTCAGAGACACCTGGTCTGGGAAAAGAGAGATAAGAGAACAAAGAATGAGAACCCAATTAAAATCGAAGGCAAAAGGGATCAATAACCAATAGGAAGCCAAATACTAAGAACTCTGCAACTTGGGACCAACAGACATTGAACCAATGAATTTCTCCTGGCTTTGACTGTATAAGTATGTGAAAAACCTAGTAAAAATCATGTGTGATGGAATGATTTTTCTCTGCACAACCCAGGCTATGTGTGGATGAAATGATTTCTGTTGCACATTCTGGCCAGAACAACATCCTGGCCAGAATAAAGTAATGCCTTGATTCTCTAACACTAAAAATGTTGATGGACGGATTTTGTTTTTCCCACAGTTTTGGTGACGAGACCGTGTAATGTTTTTCAGAATACTTTCCTTGTTTTACCCATAAGAGTTATTAAAAATCTCTTCCCACTACAGAAATATATGATTTCTCTCTAATTTTCAGTTGACTCCTAATAGGAAAGCAGCAGCTCTACTATACCTGACACAGGCCAGAAAAGGCTGAGGAAGAATGAAAAATATGTGAAAATCTCCAATTCAAAAGAAAGGAAAAAGAAGCACTTGCAGAGTTCCAACCCTAAGGCTTCAAGATACACACATGCTAATAAAATGAATAAGTTATGTTTAACTTGGTTAAGGCCACCTATTTACAGAACCTTCTACAGCAGAATGTAGACTAGCTGCCAACACATTTCCTGATCTAACCCAGTGAGTCTCAAGCTATTATAGATTACTTTGCAGATCCACAGTCACTGCAGAGTAATCAGCTTTTGAGTCTTTAAAAAAGCATCATAAAGATATGTAAGTCTGTGAAGATAATGGAAGGTTACAATACCCTGCTCACCATAAAATAAAATAAAATAAAATAAAATAAAATAAAATAAAATAAAATAAAATAAAATAAATATTTGTTTTTACAACAACGGGCCCCTTGGGCCCATCCTCAGGTGGATCTGCATATTCAGTCTTAAAGGTCAGTGTTAGGTCAAAGTCTTGGCCCTGACTCAAACTCAATTTACATTTATGAAGAACAACAACAACAGAGCTTCTCTGGGATAATGCATGTAACACTGCCCAGTCTAAACTTCGCTTTCTAACTGCCTTTCATTTTATATTCATACTTAATAGTACTCCTAAAATCCTCACCTAGCACCCTCTACTTAAAGACAAAACAAAAGATCTATTGTAACCAAACTGAAATGAACCATAGGGGAACCTTCTGAAGGAGAAACATCACCAGAGTTACCCAAAACCTGTTCTCAGGAAATTCCAAATTCTTCTTTTATGAAAGACACAAACAAAAAGACTTCAAAATTTAGTAATGAATGCAATTTCTGAAACTTCATTTAGAGACAGCAGAAATAAAATGTTTTAACCCTTTTTAGACATGATAGTCCCATCAGAAAGGGAGATGGCCAATCTGGAAAGAAACAGAAAGCCAAGATAGACAATTGCAGCTCCTGAGGAATCTGAAAGTCTTAGCTCTAAGGCAATATATCTGACAGTCTATCAAGAAGACATGAAACTTCAGGCTTTCTCAGCTAGGAGGAGGCACAAAGTATGTTAAAGAAAGCTTTCACTTCAGCAAACAGTAAATTCTGAATTTACAGATAGCCTGTTTTCCATTAGAAGAATATTTCAGAGGAAAAATTTCAGCCAGCTCTACTTGGATGCTGAAAGATAGAAAACCTAGAGTTCCTGAACTGTGCTGGAGTTTGATTTTACTTTTATTAATTCTGCATGGATGGCATTCAAATACTGTGTCAGTGGTGGCAATATAAAAGCTGAGACATAAAACTATTGTTTTGTTTATACACAACCAACTAGCTAGCTTTCTTAAACAATGGTTTCTTCCTTGCCATCTATTCTTTCTGATATGTGGCAGACTATTTTTATGGTATGTTCTTGCATTTGGTTTGCATGGCAAGGTTAGGGTGGTGGACTACAGGGGTGGCTTCTGTGAGAAGCTGCTGGAAGCTTCCCCTATGTCCGACAGTCAGTGCCAGCCAGCTCCAATAAGGACCCGCTGCTGGCCAAGGCCAAGTCAATCAGTGATGGTTGTAGCAACATCTCTGTGATAACATATTTAAGAAGGGGAAATAAGCTATTATGAAGAAACAATTGCAGCCAGAGAAGAGCAGAGTGAGAATATGAAAGGAACAACTCTGCAGACACCAAGGTCAGTGAAGAAGAAGGATGTGTTCCAGGTGCTGGAGCAGTTTCCCCTGAAGCCCATGGTGAAGACCATGGAGACACAGGTTGTCCCCTTGCAACCCATGGAGGTCCACAGGGGAGCAGAGATCCACCTGCAGCCCATGCAGGACCCCACACTAGAGCAGGTGGATGCCTGAAGAAGGCTGAGTTCCTGTGGAAGCTTGCCCTGGAGCAGGATCGTGGCAGGACCTGTGGGAAGAAGAGCCCATGCTGGATCAGGCTTGCTGGCCATGCCTTGTGACCCTGTGGGGGAGCCCACACTGGAGCAGCCTGTGCCTGAAGGACTGCACCCCATTAAGGGGACCCATGCTGGAGCCTGTCGAAGGACTCATGTTGCAGAAGTTTGTGAAGAACTGTTTCCTGTGGGAGGAACCCCATGCTGGAGCAGAAGAGTGTGAAGAGTCTTCCCTCTGAGGAGGAAGGAGCAGCAGAAAGAACGTGTGATGAACTGATGACAACCTCCATTCCTCATTCCCCTATACCGCTGGGGTGAGGAGGAAGTAGAGAATTCAGGAATTGAGCCTGAGAAGAAGGGAGGGGTGGAAGAAACTGTTTTTAAGATTTTTTTATTTCTCATTATCCTACTCTAATTTGATTTATATTAGATTAATTTTTATTCCCCAAGTCGAATCTGTTTTGCCCATGATGGTAATTGGTGAGTGATCCTTCCCTGTACTTATCTAGCCCCGTGAGCCTTTTGTTAAATTTTCTCTCTCCTGCCCAGTTGAGCAGGGGAGTGATAGAGCGGCTTTGGTGGGTGCCTGGCATCCAGCCAGGGTCAACCCACCACAGTTCTCAGAGATCACAGATGACATACTGAAAAATACTCTGTGCTTACTGACATCATGGGAAGTTATTGAGAGCAATTATCTCCAGGTCTCATTAATCATTCTCACAAAATTTACATGTCAGCATAATAAAAATACAACTTGAAACCTGTAAAACATACAAGGTTCAGTTCTACTTTTAAAATGAGAATGAAAAGAAATAATTGTCAACAGATGTATAGCCTGAGATGGACATACTAAAGCAAATTTAGAACTTGGAAAAACTTTGAAAGTCAGTTTAGGTCATTTGTAGGATTAGGCAAAACAAATTGAGTAGTCTGCTGGTATAAATTATATGTGCAATGATTTTCATGTTGCATAGCACCACTGGCAAAAAGTATGCTTGCTTCTAACATTTACACAGCAGTGTCATGAAGTGAGAATACCTGAATGATTGCTCTGAGCAACTATCTCAATACTGAGAAAAAGACTCAAGTTTTGTGTATACATAAATTCAGATATCTTTTCTTAGAGATACTTAAAGTGGCAGAGAGAAACGATGGGGGGGAGGGGGAACAGGAAAACAAATTGAAGATAAAATGATACCCCAGTGTTTAATTACTTTCAAGGCATAAGCATCTCTTTTGAACCACTACTTTCTGTGCACACCACTTCAACTATTTGAGAGATTAATTTCGGTTTTATTGACCTTTCAAATCAATGACGCACATCTCATTTTAACCTTGTAAAAAAACATGTAACTTGAGAATGAATACTCTCCCTCATGTCTTAATTTTTAGTCATTTGAGGGCTAAACCCAACAATGAAGTCCAAGAAAGCATGAACTGCTGCTGAAGACAAAGTATTTTTCACCTCATTGCTGCTATCTCTTTTGATGCCTCAGTAGCATTTGTGTAGTCAACTAGATGAGAACATGACCTGTCTGAAAGCTAATGTTCAGTCTCTTCACCTGATTCAGTGAGATGAGCAAATTGCATGGAAAAGGGAAGGAACACGGTTGGGACAGAGACCAAAAGGCAAGAGCATCCCCTTCCGTGAAACCCCACAGTTCAATGGACAAACTTATTTCAAAAACTGAATAGTTTTCACAACCTGAATAGTTGCAGCTAGAACTATTAAGTTAGTCTTTGGGATAAAGAGCTCAAAAAAATTACTGAAAAAAAAAATACATTATTGGGCTACCTATATTGGAGCCATTCATGAGCACAGTGCTCAGAAAATACAAAGGACATAATGCTTAAGATATGCACAATATTCATCGCTACCTTGAGCTTCCCATTTTGGACATCAGCAGTGATTACCTTATTCAACATAAATTTCAAGTTTTATTCTTTAAATCTGACAGGAAAGCATTAGTTGCACAGACAGAACATAATAATACAAAATCATCATCTGTCACCCATTTGAAACCTACGGGAAAAGGCAGAGACAATTTATCTCAAAATATGAACTGTGGCGAATTGTATTTCATAATGGACTTGATCATAATTGTGACAGAACTCTCACTTTTTTAGTCAAGGAGTTCCAGTTTGAAGTAGTAATTTTTGGATCTATAGAAAGACAGCTGGGGAGGGTAGAGAGGAAAGGAATAACAGCATATGCTGTCCAATTGCATTGCAACAGGTTAAAAATTAACAGGAATTTTGATCTGCATCAGTTTTCATGTCAGAGATGGGTGTTTCCTTCCCCTTGTATCCTATCTTCAACATAAGTATCTGCTGCAAGCAACTTTACAACTTTAATCTGCTTTGTAGCTATGATTATTGATGACAAACACTGCTTTTAAGTATTTTGATTTTAATGAAGAGTACTAGCAGACTGAAGAGCATAGGACTGTCGCTGTTGAGTCACAAACAACACATAATAGACTCCAATTCAGTCCAGGAAGGCAAAGAGCTTCTTTATTAAGAAATCCACTCAATATATAAGATACATCGCAGAAAAAATTTCCATTGGATAAATTCTGACTCCAACACGCCATAGGCTAAAGGGTATAAACAATTACTCTAAATGAGTTATGAGAAAGGCACACATATTGTTTATGCAGGTGCAGTATTGTTTAACATTCTTGCCTTATGTTGATGTTAAACTCTAGCCTGAGAACAGGGATTGTGTTGATTCAGTCTGTGTGAATATTCTAACTTTGCTTCATGGCTTTAGTCTGAGATTTTCTCTGCTCTAAGCTTATTCAGCGTCCACATAGGACTATCATATTCCCAAAAGATGAGAACTGTATTAATACACTGTTTCCTTTTGGTAGTCTCTCTACAATTACTAATATTCTTTTAATTTTTTGAAAGCAGTTGAAATCACCTGAAGAACTACAAAAAATCTCCTTAAAACTGTTCCCAAATCCAAAGAGATAAAATACAAAATACAAGCAGCATGTATATATAAAGGATAATGAAAGTACCTGTTTTATTATAAATTATGTTTTAGCATAGAATTTCAATCATTTCTGTTGACCCAAAAGTTTCATTTTATGAATTCCAAATTCATATATCAGAATTACTTTACAACAGAAACACTACATCCTCTTGGATATTCACATCAAGTCATACAATCAAATGGAGGTTCTGGCAGACATAGGTAGGAGAGGACAAAGAAGTGAACATCAGCTTCTGACACCTTTACATGATTATTTGGCCCCTACCCTTTTAGCTGAAAGTGAAATTGCTGATTAGAAAACAGAAAAATTGAAAAATTGCCTGCTATTGTTGCAGGTAAATAAATATCTTCTTTATGATAATGTAACTATAAGCAGTTAGATCAGTCAATAACTTTTACTGTAATAAGTTTATGGATTCTTTAAATAAGAAAAACTTTTAAAAGCTAGTATTTTATTTAGAAACATCATCATTCTATAAGGAATAACTAATACAATTTCTGAATGTCTTGAAGGGGATGGAAGTCATCAAGATTGATGCTATATATGCTTAATTTAATATTGAGACTATTTCATAAAATCTTTGTCCAACAAAACTGATACCTGACTTTTCAAGCCAATCCTAAAAACTTCAACCACGTCCTTTTTCAGAGAAGAAATTTCTTATATTAGAAATAAGGTATACTTTTAAAATGTTTACCTAACTTTATTCTTCCAGCAAGAAGCTTCAACATAAAAATAAGCAAACAGGTCTTGTGAAAAAGAACACAAAAAAACCCCCAAAACACAAGAACAAAGAAACAAAAACAAAAACCCATAAACAAACAAAAAAACCCAAGCCACAAACTTTTCCAACTTCTCAATAATAAATAGAAAAGCTGGTCAATACTAGGAGAACTAACCACATATTTATTCTAATAATTTGAAGCCCTTAGATCCTGTTCTACAGCCAAGCAGCATTTGTTCCTCCTTAACTAGGTCCTTATACAGATTTCTATAAAGCTCTGATTCAGCTATTTAAGTAACCTTAGACAGACTGCTGTTGGAGTAACAGATGTTGGTGTAAGGAAAGAGTTAAACAGAGAGTGACAGCAGCAGCATCTCTCTGGACAGTGTGTACCTGAGACAGAACTGGATGAATGAGTTTCTACTTCTACAGCAACATAGAACTGTACACTCTTCATGCTCCTTTACCATGGCTTTGGAGACAACAATGGAAAATGTCAGGAGAACAGATTTATTGTAGAACTGTGATTTCATCTGTAAGCTGTAACCAAAAAAAAAGGCTCTTAGGAGTAAAGATATATATACTGAACGCTTCCAAATAAAATCTCAGATTCACTCTGCTGGTGAGTCTCATCTCTTCATGTATCACAAATGATGCCCAATTTTGTGGACTAACAACCGCTATGGTGATCCAGTCCTGTGATACACCCTGGCCGAACCATCCGGTTGTGCCTGAAAGATCACCGAGGAGCTCCTCTCATCGCAGCTATAGAACCAGGTTNAACCAGGTTGGCCAAGTGAGCGGCTGGGTAGCATTTCTCTTTAATTATGGGCCAAAGCGCAACCAAATCTCAAAGACTCCATAAAAGCTTTCTGTTGCGCATTACCAGGGAGCAAGGATTTAAAGTAATACCTCAGAAACTTATATCCTTACTCATTTGGATTCAATGAAACTGGCCCTGGTATCCCTCTGATTGTTCTTATGAACTTAGTCATTGGCAAAAAGTCAAGGAATGCTTACAAACTTGTCAAGGTACTCACCATGATGTTCACCCCAATGATATTGTGACTTGGCGTGTCATCTATTCTGCCTTGCAACAATTTAAGGAAGTCAACCGTGTCCCCTCAGACACACCACTATCCTCTCCTGATAAGTATGATGCAGAATGCCGAGACCGGTTTGATCCAGGGCCGGTCGACCCTGACCAAGAACCAGATTTATACCCTCCTCTGACCCCAATACATGTTATGGCAGCCACTACTCCAAGCGCATGCCGAAAGGCAGCTGCAACCCTTTTACCCACTCATCCTCCCTATGCCACATCTCACCTTGCTAATGATGAAGAGGATGTTACCCACTGAAGCCGAGCCAGAAAGGCTTATACACAGCTGCTGCAGAAGAGCTTTACAAGAGGGAGATATTGAATTTTTACAAGCTATGCCTGTAATATATCGCAATCAAAACCCACATCATGAAGAGTTGTCCTATGAAATGGTTAAAGAACTAAGGAAATCGGTGAAGGAAAACAGCTTGCAGTCTCCTTTACTGTGAATTTAATAGATGCTATAGCTGAATCGCATACCATGTTACTGGTGGACTGGAAATCTCTTTTTAAAAGTTTTTATGGGGGGGGCAGTACTCTGTGTGGTGGACTGAATTTGTAGATTTGGCTCAAACCCAGGCTTTGAACAATGGCAATCAAAATCCACCACTTAATATCATGGCACCCCAGCTCTCAGGGACCAGCATGTATGCCACTGCCTGTGCCCAGCTGCATTTACAACTCCAGGCCTGGGACCAAAGCACAGCTATTGCATTGCATGCTCGAAGGAAAGTACCTGATACAAAAAACCTAGAGCCAGGATTTGCTGCTATTCGTCAAGGTGACCAGGAATCATACATCAACGTAATTGACTGACTGCAATCAGCGGTCAGATGGCAAATTGAAATGCAAGTTGCAGTCAATGCTAATTTAAAATCCCTCGCTTATGAAAATGCTAATAATGACTGTAAAAAAGCCCTAGATTCAATACGCAACCACGATGATGCTGAACTTGCTGATTACATCAAAGCACGTGCTAATATCGGCTCAGAACAATATAAAGCAGAACTAATTGATACCACAATTGCCTAGCAATTGCAAGCAGCTAAAGCAACTCTTAAGTGCTTTGCATGCAGAGACAAGGGGCATGTTTGGAAACAATACCCAAAGGGACAGAAAACTAGTAAAAAGCCAAATAAACCCTGTCTTCGCTGCAAAAAAGGCCTTTATTGGAGTAACCAATGCCATTCTAAGTTCGAAAAGGATGGCAACCCACTCCAAAAGCAGGGAAAATTGAACATGGAGGTGCAGGCCAGTGCCCCTCAACCACACAGGGCCCAATTCAACCAACCCCCAATACAAACTCAGGTCTGGCAAGGGGCACCCCAGGCAGTGCTGGCCTGGACCTGGCCATCAGCTCTACCAGAATCTTAAATGACATTTCTGTTCATCTCTTACCCACTGCTGTTTTTGGTCCACTACCATTTCAAACTCATGCTTTATTATTGGATTGTTCTTCTACCACTCGAACCAGACTGTTTATTTTACTGGGCATTATTGATGCACATTATAGAGGGGAAATCAAAATTATTACTTGGACTCCTAACCCCTCCTTGCACTGTGCCTGAAAGGGACACGCTTGGCACAACTCATACCGCTGCCAGCAATTCCTTGTCCAGTGCAAATATTGCAGCAGCAACAAAACAATGGGAGCTTTGGGAGCACAGGTGTTCCTCAGATCTTTTGGTCCAAAGTAATTGGAACACAACAGCCATTACTCACCTGCCAAATAGACTCTAAGTCTTTTACAGGATTGGTTGATACCAGAGCCAATGTATCCATCATAGTGCAGAAGGACTGGCCTCCTGACTGCTCCTTGGCACCCTCTACAACAATTGTCGCTGGAGTTGGCAGACATCAGATACCGTGGCAATCAGCCAAAGAACTATACATACTTGGATCAGAAGGCAAGACAGCCACCTTGCGACCATATGTACTTCTGATCCTGGGCACTTTGTGGGGGTAAGATCTACTGACTCAATGTGGCTTGATCATTTCACCACATTTGTGATAGGGGCCACTGACAAAATGCCCCTCCTGAAACTTACCTGTCTTACTGATAAGCCTGTATGGAAAGACCAGTGGCCCTTAAGAGGCGAGTGGCTTCACCAAGCCCGAATCCTTGTACAGGAATGTTGTGATAGGGTAGTTTCAAATCCACACAGAGCTCACAGTGAACTATGTCTTACAAATGATGCAGCATCCTCATTGGTCAGAGAAGCTGGCTGGCATCATAAACCAGCNGAAGCTGGCTGGCATCATAAACCAGCCTATGGCTGATGTTGAACTGGTAGATTTGAATAGTCTACAAAAGAGAGCCGAATCAGAATAAACGAAGGCTGTTTCTGCACGAACATGCTGTGTGTGTGTGGTGCTTTTATATCCTGTCTTCCCTGAACCATGGAGATTAGCAAACAGTGCATGCAACAAATGGTGCCCCATGTGAGCTTAGAACAGCCAGCAGCGGACTTTACAGGGGAGATGGAAGGCAGCAGGAGCTGCAGGATTATCCACGGTAAACATAGAAGAGCGTGAAGCTGGGTGAGTTATCTGCGGATAAAAAAAAAATCACGAAGGCAGCTAAANACTGCAATCAGCGGTCAGATGGCAAATTGAAATGCAAGTTGCAGTCAATGCTAATTTAAAATCCCTCGCTTATGAAAATGCTAATAATGACTGTAAAAAAGCCCTAGATTCAATACGCAACCACGATGATGCTGAACTTGCTGATTACATCAAAGCACGTGCTAATATCGGCTCAGAACAATATAAAGCAGAACTAATTGATACCACAATTGCCTAGCAATTGCAAGCAGCTAAAGCAACTCTTAAGTGCTTTGCATGCAGAGACAAGGGGCATGTTTGGAAACAATACCCAAAGGGACAGAAAACTAGTAAAAAGCCAAATAAACCCTGTCTTCGCTGCAAAAAAGGCCTTTATTGGAGTAACCAATGCCATTCTAAGTTCGAAAAGGATGGCAACCCACTCCAAAAGCAGGGAAAATTGAACATGGAGGTGCAGGCCAGTGCCCCTCAACCACACAGGGCCCAATTCAACCAACCCCCAATACAAACTCAGGTCTGGCAAGGGGCACCCCAGGCTCCACCAGCCTGGATGTGGCCATCAGCTCTACAACAGTCTTAAAAGATGCTTCTGTTCATCTATTACCCACTTCCATTTTTGGCCCACTACTATTTCAAACTCATGCTTTATTATTGGATTGTTCTTCTACCACTCGAACCAGACTGTTTATTTTACTGGGCATTATTGATGCACATTATAGAGGGGAAATCAAAATTATTACTTGGACTCCTAACCCCTCCTTGCACTGTGCCTGAAAGGGACACGCTTGGCACAACTCATACCGCTGCCAGCAATTCCTTGTCCAGTGCAAATATTGCAGCAGCAACAAAACAATGGGAGCTTTGGGAGCACAGGTGTTCCTCAGATCTTTTGGTCCAAAGTAATTGGAACACAACAGCCATTACTCACCTGCCAAATAGACTCTAAGTCTTTTACAGGATTGGTTGATACCAGAGCCAATGTATCCATCATAGTGCAGAAGGACTGGCCTCCTGACTGCTCCTTGGCACCCTCTACAACAATTGTCGCTGGAGTTGGCAGACATCAGATACCGTGGCAATCAGCCAAAGAACTATACATACTTGGATCAGAAGGCAAGACAGCCACCTTGCGACCATATGTACTTCTGATCCTGGGCACTTTGTGGGGGTAAGATCTACTGACTCAATGTGGCTTGATCATTTCACCACATTTGTGATAGGGGCCACTGACAAAATGCCCCTCCTGAAACTTACCTGTCTTACTGATAAGCCTGTATGGAAAGACCAGTGGCCCTTAAGAGGCGAGTGGCTTCACCAAGCCCGAATCCTTGTACAGGAATGTTGTGATAGGGTAGTTTCAAAT